>LPNX010656457.1:104928-144486 GCA_001517045.1 Pseudotsuga menziesii
AGTTCATCATTCTTCATTCTCATAGCCACTTGAATAAATTAGATTAATTAATCAAGAACTTCTCATAGTTTCATATCACGCCTATCATATATAAGAACACAATCGAAGTGTTGAAGCTACTAAGAAATCCTGCTTACAAAACCCTCATAGGTCTTGGGATTCTCACAAGCATAGATTATCTCTAATCACTAAATCATTTTGGGAATCGCACCCACTTAATTGTTTTTCTCTCAACTCCCACCTACATGTAGTTAAATTCTCCATGCAATGGATAGAAAATTTCAACATCACCTCTTTGAAACCATTTAAAAATTCTTGCCTCACAAGGCCTTGGGGTTTCACATTAGAAGATTCAATCCTAATGTTGAATCATATTATTTTGGAAATTATTGTTATAAATTTTTAGATCTATAATTGACAAAACCAATAGGGAATCTTTCAATAGTATACACACTACAATTCAAATCGTTCAATCATTTCAACAATGGTTAGATTTAATACAAGAATTAGATTCAAACGTTTTTTTGATCAACACCAACCTCCCACAAATTAGATCTTAACGTACACATTAAAACATTCTAGATCAACTCAACATTAACACGACTCTCTTTACATCAATATAATAAATCTACTACTAAAACACCAAAAATAACATATGCATGCACAATTTGGGACTCCAAACATATCAATTTCTATTACCCGTAAAAAATGATTACATTACAACAATTTAGTTTCTCTCAACTTGAAAAAGAAAATCTAAAACATCAAATCAACTTTTCAAGTCCTCATGTAGAAGGCGCTTTTGATGTCAATATGTTGTACTTCCTGACCTTGAGAAGTATGAAGTGAAAGAACAAGTTGGATTGAATCCATATTTGAAAGAAGGGAATTTTTTTAAGAGTAATCAATACCTTCACCACATGAGAAACCTTTGGCAAAATTCCAGACTTTAAATTTTGTTCATTCTTTCATCTACTCAAAACTTAGTTATCAAGACCCACTTAGAATGAACAATATTTTGACATTCAGGGAGAGGAATAATATCCAAAGTGTCATTTTTGAATGAGTTCATTTATTCATTCATTACTTATTCTCATTTATGCAAAACACTTTCTTCTCTATAAGGCTATGAATCTTCAATATCTATTTATTGTGCCATGGTATCTAATTACCTTGACATAACTAAGAGTGAGTATTGTGTGGATTAGTGGGATCACTAGTTGAAGTACTAGTAGCTTCCCTTATATTTTAGACTCACAGATGTGGAGTAGCTAGAGGTGCAAGATCATTAAGATGAACTGTAGGAAGAGGAGAAGTTAGAGTCTCCATTTCATGCTCATCATCTGATGAAAAAGGACCATCATAAAAAATGATCTAAGGACTTGCAAGAAGTAGTGGAAGAACATAAAAAGTAGAAAATAATATGTGGGCATGCATGCCAAGGAATCTTCATCAAAAGGAACATCTCCTTGAAAGATAACCTTTAAAGCGAGAGGTACATATAATCTATAGGATTCAACCTCTTCATAATATCCCACAAAGATACTTTGTTTACATTGAGGTTGCATTGCTTTATACTTTTGATCGAGAAGGTGAGCGCATGTTTTATATTGACATCAAGTTTTTATCTTAGAGAAATATTCTTCTAGAGTTACATTCATTATTTCCTTAGTATGAGTATGATTCAACTCATAATTAACATGATTGATTTAGCCCAAAATTGTGGAGCTAATTTTTTTTATTGAACCATGTAAATATCCATTTGTGTTCAATTTTAACGTTCAACTACATTATTATGCCATTAATTGTAGAGCACAATATGTTTCATTTGAGTGCCATGTGTCATAGAAAAAAAAAGAAGTGTTTATTGACATATTATCCAACATTAACAATGCAACTTCTCTTAATGAGATGTCCAAACTAATTTTCGACCAATATTAAAAAAAAATTTGAATTTTATTTTAATGGAATAAGCCCATGTACATTGAGTGTGATCATCATTAAAAGTGAGAATATCTCGTGCACTTGGAAAACATAGAGTGGACAATTGTTCACTTATGTCACTGTGAACCAATTTTAATACTGCTTATGTTTGCCATGATTAACCAATGGGGTAATTTTAGGGGAGAAATTTATCCCATGGGCTATTTTTCCATGTTTTTCTCCAAAAAAATATTCAGCATTTTGCATTTTTTGAAGCCACGTTTCACCCAATTTTGATGGGGTAAAAAATTTTCACCCCTTAAAAATTGCCAAATTATTATATAAATGATATAAAATCCTTGGAACATAGAATATCTTTTGTAAAATATCGCCAAACATTTTATAGTTGGTGTTTAAGAATTGGTAAGATTCACCAACATTTTTACACTTTTAAATAAGTATGGTTCCTTAAATCATCCCTCAACCATATGGATATGGATCTTTGTGATGTGTACGCATGACACAACCGTGACACACATAATTATTGCATGAAACAAGGGGAAATCCATGCACCATTTAAAAAAAGTAAGAGTTGTTACAAGTAGTGGTAATTCAAATATACAAACAACTCATGCCAAAGTTTGCTCAAGTCATCAATGCGAGAATTGAAGACGGTGGTAGGTGATGAGGGTTCAAAGTTGCATTCAGGAGTCATCAACATGACCTAAAGTTATTTCATGAATAGAATCCTTTAGATATCAGATGAGAACATCATGAGGCCAAAAATCAATGGCTTTTCAGTCACCTAAATGAGTAATTTGAAAAATTAAAAGCATGTTGGTTGAGAGACAAGGAACACATAAAACAATGTTAATTTTCCCATTCATGGGATCTATTATTATTGCTCTTATAACTTAGGAGAACCATCATTAAAAAAAACATGTAGGGATGTATATTCATTGATAATGTCATAAAATAAATTCCTTTTATTGGCCATATGATAAGGGATCCTAGAGTCGAAATTCCACTGATTACTATTTTGCTAACATGCCATAGAAAAAAGATCATGAATTTTAGTCGAAGAATATGAGGAAGAATCATGAGTTTGAATATTGTGCTTCTTCATGGTTGCTTAGAACATTTTCATCTTCATTCAACAATGTGCATTAAGATTCCCATTTTTCCACCAAAAGAACATGTCCTTCGTGGGTTCTCTTTAGACTTGGTTCCCTTATGGGACTACGAAGGAGTCATCATTGTAGGAGACTTGGTAGTATTGGGCAATGTGGGCCCTTTGGGATGCTTATTGGAGGATTTTGTTCCTTTATTGTCGTGACAAAGAAATATTTATGTTTAATCTATACTAAGCACACTCATGTGCAAGAGCTTGTATTTATCACATGTTAAATGTTCATAAAAAAACTCAAAATACACAATCTTATAATTTAAATTCTACGTAATGCATCTCTAGTGGAATAAAATCTAGAGACAAAAATATCAAAAGGAGACAATATGGTGGAAATAATAGCCATGATTTTAGGGTTAAGTGGTTCCAGAATCACCAAGTTGAAGCATTAAGAGTTTGAATTTAGTAATGTAATCTTCAATTTTGGTGAATTCTACCCAATAAAGAGAGATGAGACGATTTCCCAGCTAATGAGAACGAATTAAATTAGTTTTCCCAAAGTGTTGCATAGTCTCGGACCATGATTCTTGTAGTTTATAAAGTGTCTAGAAATGAAATTTCATATATTTAGAGATGTACATCTCAGTAAGGCCTCCTTCACCATTGTGATTTAACAATTTTGCACATCTCTTCGTATTTAGTGGTACAAGATATATACCAAGCGTGGTTTAATAAATATCTTTTCTTTAGAGTTGGTCTTCTATACATGATTTCTAGGAGTAATTATTAGTGTTTGTTAACCAAACCACATGAGGGTTACTAGTATCCATTATTCAAGTAAAAAAAGTAAAAAATATAATTAGTTGAAAGAAAGTGCTCATCTATGTAGATTTTTAAAAAAGAGTTAAAATGCGACTGAAAATTGAGTCTAAATGAGGAAGCTATGCCCTTCATGTTTCTAGAAAAAAGAAAACATAACTCCATGATATACATAATAAAACTTAAACCACCTATTCCACTATGTAGAGGAAGTCTAAAGAGAAACGTTTTGAAAAAAATAACACCAAAATCCGAGTCTAGATGGAAAATTTATGTCAGTTTGAAAATTCCCTTGAAAAGCCAAAGGTGAAACCCCACAGGGGTTAAAGTACCACATGGTGTGATATTAGTGACTTGTCGAATAGGTAGTTGATCATACATATTAATTGGGATGTTGAATAGGCACTTAAGAGGATGGTCCACATGGAAACTAAGGTGAGGTGGCACCCATGTGTAGGGCTACATAGTGAGTGGTTGCCACATACATGGGTGAATGTAGGTCTGACCACTATGTTGGATCCTATGTATAGCATGTCCATAGGAGGAGGGAGGTGCATGTTACATTCCAAAGAGGAATGGGGACACAACCAAATGGAAAGATGTGGCTAAAGAGATTGGCATGGTTATGGTAAGGTAGTAGGGATAGGGGTGGTTTAAAGGATGGTGTTTGTCGATAAATCATAGTGATGGGATTAAATGAGGGGTTGCCGATGGGTAAATGTGTATGGAAAGGTATTGACATGGATGCAAATAAATCAACAAGAGGTGTGGTTTATGGTAGGGACCGAAGTTGTTGATTGGTAGTTACGGACCACCAATGAAAACGAGGTTGATGTAGAAAATAAGCCAAAGACAAAGTGCAAACCATACAACATATGAAACTACTAGTAGGAAATTTCCCAAATTCATTAGAAAAACAACCAACCAACCAACGAGAGGTGTGGTTTATGGAAGGGACCGAAGGTGTTGATTGGTAGTTAGGGACCACTAATGAAAATGAGGTTGATGTAAAAAATAGACCAAAGACAAAGTGTAAACGATAAAATATATGAAACTACTAGTTGGAAATTTCCTAAATTCATTAGAAAAACAACCAACACAAAATATATATAGGAATTGATAAAAAAATCAAAATAAAAGTTATAAAACCTTGTGTAGTTGAGAAAATATCTAGAGCTAGATCAAGAGGAACCTAATTTTTCTGAAATAAGAAGTGTTTTTAATATATTGTTACCAATGATCATTTTAATATATTGTTCTATATTTAACATAGATCCATTTTAATTACAATCTATAAAAGATAGGGATCCGATTTCGTGAGGTGTAATTTTTTTTAAGTTGTTTCTTCACATTGAAAAAACTTTAAACACCTTAATAAATTTGATCTCTCTCGATGCTTGATGCAGCTTGGTTTTAAAGGAATGGATACTGGTTTTAGTTTTTATTTTAAATTTCATAAGCCAATGTGAAATTTTTTAATTAATAATAATCTATTCTTAAGGTCAGAAACAAGCAAATACCCAATTGGGTGTATGAGACCCCCTTGTTTGTGGGACAAGAGACCCCTTTTTAATTAATAATAATCTATTTTTAAGGCCACACCCAAACACATACCAATTAGGTGTCCAAAGACTACCTTATTTGTAGCACAAAAAACCCCTCTACACAACAATGTAATTGTTACACTCTACAAAAGTGTACATAACCCATCCCTCATAATTTAAACCTATTATCTTTTAAGAAGAAACACATGTTGTATAAGCCATATCTATTTCTATTGCGCGGCCTTGTGTAAATCCAACGTCGACATGTAATGAGCATACACACGGAATGAGTGAAGACTAATATATATAATCAATCTCATTTTCCTTTTGGATCTTCATGATCTCGCTTTTGTGTGGATTCTAGATCAGAATTTGTCCGGTGTGATACCATTTTAGTATATCGATCGAGCTGGCTTTGATCTACTCCACCTCGCCATTTAGTAAGATTTTTTAGTGTATTTTGGCAATTTTCCTGTCACACCAAAGAAGACTCCAGTTTATCAGCAACCGTTTGCAACCTCAGAAAACGATCCAAATAATACAACTCTAATTGTTGGCAGCTTAAACTCGATTGTTACAGATGAAATGCTCAGGCAGGCATTTGGACAGTTCGGTGAGATTGTACGTGTCTCGATACCCGTGGGAAAGGGTTGTGGATTTGTCCAGTTTAGCAACAGGGCATTTGCAGAGGGAGCACTGCAAATGCTACAGGGTAGAGTTCTTGGTCGCCAACCAATTAGGATTTCGATTTCTTGGGAAAGAAGTCCTGAAAAAAACAAATTCAACTTGCAGGGTGGGTTCAAATCCAACAACAATGAAAAGGTGCATATTGTGGTTATGGTTATGCCAATATACAGAATTATAATCCTCCAAACAAAAGTGCAGTCTACAGGGTGAGTTCAAAACCAACAACCAGATTCAAATCAATGGAAAGGTGCATATTATGGTATAAAAATGTTGGTCATGGTTATAGTACAGAACCTAAGATCATATGGTATATGTACATAACTATTGTGTAAGAGCTAACAAAGCACAACTTGAGGTATATGAGTCTAAAAACTCATAGATTGACTTTATAGATTTGGTTGGCTCCGATTTGGTTGGTTGGGAGCCGATTAAGAATAATTTTAGTTAATTGGGGATATCAAGGTAGATTGACTTCATACCTTCTGTTGGAAGATCTTGGTTGGGGCCTTTGCATTTGCACTTTGAGTTTGGTTCTGAATATGACAATATAATTTCTAGTGTGTGGGTGATCACCACCTTTGGTGATGGTGACATGAGTATTCGACATTCATTGACAATTATGTAGTCTCCTATATTAACAAATTTTTATGAGTCCTTTTTCCCATTAACAAGTTTTCATTGATTAGTATTTTTCTCCTATATTAACAACTTTTGGGAAGGAGTCCTTTTGATGACAAGTTTTCACTTGATCACTCTCATCTTAAATATGATTACTGGCTTATTTAATGTTCTTATATTGATCATTAACCCTCTTTCCATTTGTTGCATTTGTGTGTGATCCTCTTCAATTCCAACAGTTTTGGTGTTTATTTATTTTCCATGAAATGCTTTGATCTAAATATGCATGTTAGCATGGACTCCTTGGAGCACACTTGTTGATATTGATAATTTTTAATTTTTTGTTGGATCACTCTCACCTTCAACATTGTCATTCTCATATTTTGGAGACTATCTAATACAAATATTGTGGGAATTCATATTTTACACTTATTTTATTGTTCTTTCCATTTCTTTAGTACAATGATCATGATATTTAATCCATTACTTGAACATGTGTACCTTATTTGGCACATTTTTTTGTAGTTACACATATTAGGATTATTTTTGTTTTGGTGGCATTATTTGGCACATCTCTCTCTACAATACTGGACATGTCATTCAAGTGGTGGGTTCAAGACACTCCTTCAAATACTTTGTGATTTTCACCATGAATGTTCACTTCCATTACCTGCACAACATTGTCTCGGTTTGGGTCCACTAGAAGAAGAACACATGATTAGTGAACATTTGTAGTGTTATAAGATTGAGAAAACTATCAAAATAATATTTTCTAATAATAGCAGAGGTTTTAGCATATTTCACTATAAGGAAATTTTTGGGCAACCACAATATTTAAGAGACATTTTTCCTAGTGCACTAAAATAGTAAGGTGCATAGGGGTGCAAGAATTTAATATGCACCAATTTGTATTATATATTTGAAACCGTAATTTCTCTAAATATGATTAAAGAATTATTTCATATATATCCTTGAACATTGTGAAGCCTTGCTAACAATAATGGTAATAGTAATGACAATGGTAACAATATTGTTGAGGAGAATGGTGCTAATGTTGTAGTTAGGAGCACTGACACACCTATATCACAATTATTAGCATTTATGTCACCTTACATGTATCATGCACGAATGCGTTCTATAATTTTGTGCAAATTGATGGATAATGATCATTCAAATGCATTAGAGCATATCAATTATTGAAACAAAACAATGCATAACAATAATTGAAACACATCATTTCATACAAATGAATACAATGCATTGATATGTTTTAGTGTTGTTTTTTCCAACATGATATTTAATAGTTTTGCAAGTAACATAACAAACTAATGTGTACACAATTCAAAGGCTGAAAATGAAATAATAAAAAATACAACCAATATGACCAACACCAACTAAAAGTTTCCAAGAAATGTTGTGCCTCCCCATATGTACCCCTATTCCTTATTAGTTCCTCATAGTTTAGATTGAAAGCATCAATGCATTTCTCTTGAACACTAAATACACCAATAAATGAAGAGGGATTGTAAGGATTGGCATGAGACAATAGTACCCACAATGTGGGCAAGGTAAAAATTTCAAGAGAGAGTTTGATGGGTTCAGGGTGTTGGGAATAAATTTTGTAGGATCTCAAGGGTGATGCACCAACCACAAAACAAATAGTAAAAACTCAGCCTACCCATATTTTCTTGAAGAATTAGGTAAAAACATAGAAAGGATAAATGGTTCCACTAAAGCCTCAACTAATTGGAGTTTTCGTTATAGACTTGGTCAATCAACCATGTAATGTTATGGATCTCACTATATTTTGGGAACATTTTTTGGAAAAAAATGGATGAGGTAAAAGTGACCCTAGATGCCGAGACCATAAAAATTATGAACTCGACATTTTACCTACTCACCAAAATGAAAAACTTATGTTAGAGGAATTTTTTCCTGAAATACTTAGTTTGGGACACGACAACTTTTGGAAAATAAATAAGTCTCGAGAAGAGGCAAAAGTTAAAATTAGTCAATTCTAGAAAATTATAGAAATTGACTAGAGCATTGGACTAGGGATATGTATTCAACACCCAACATTTTAAATATTTTCTTTTGTCATGTCTCCAATTAAATAATTTCCAATTAAGACTATTTACAAATAATGTTTCACCATCCTACTAGTTCCCTATGTTGAGATGGATACATAAATTTTGTAATAATGGGCTATGAGACCCCAAAAAACTCTATTTTACTATATTCACATTTAAATGGGTCACACAAATGATAAATTATAAGAAAATAATGTGGCATGGGTTCATGAAGACACTTGAAAGCTTGTGGAACCTTTCAGTGACTAGATTTCCTATACACTTGGCATGATATTCATCCAAATTCGAACACATGGGTAATGTAACATTATTGGATGGTTATGTGGTGTCAAATATCTTATAATGAGCCAAGGAAGTTGAATTGGTAAATGAGGGTAACTACCATGGGAGAGGAAGAGACTAGAAGACAAGGTGTGCCACTTGGAAGGAGATTCTATGTAGTCTATGACAACAAATGATGGAAGATTCTAGGAAAAGTATGACAAATTCAGACTTGGTTGTTGACATATGGAAAATATGACATGACAGGGATAAAAATACACACCAATAGGTTGAATTTGGGAGATAGAGGCAACCATTTGAATTGGGGAAAGAATTGGAGCATGAAGAGGAAGACAAGTGTCATGATAGTTACTAAACCACTAATATGAGTTGGAGGAATATCATGGAGGAAAATATTTGGAGAGATTTTTCTTGTCCATTGCACGGTGAGTGTTCACTCTCCCTGCTTGTGAACCAATTTCAAGGGAGTTGGATTCATTTCCAAGTTGGTTGATGGAGAGGCTATTCAGACCTCTCATTGGAGCTTAATGAAGGAGTTTTATTTGCAGGTTGAATGTCCATACAGTCGAATTCTCATCTATCTCCCCATTCTCTTAGTCCTTCTTCTCCATTTTCCCACACTCTCATGTTGATGGCACACTTGTTGGAGTGGTGCTTGCACTTTGATGAGGATATTCGATGCCAAAGATATGATGTATGATGTATGGCTCTATAATATCATGTCCATATTCTTTGTAAGTCGAAATATCAGAAATACATGTATGAAAGGATTGCATTCCCCATGCTCTTAAATAACTAGTTTTGATGGATTTGGCTTCAATCTTGAAGTGGTTTTATATCAGATTTGTATGAGGAATTTTATATGATTTTTATGATGTTGGGGAAGCCATATATTATTAAAGACTCTGTACTTTCATTCGCATATTCTATTCATCTCAAAATCCAAGAAACTCTTTTACTGAAAGCTTGGATACTTATGCCCTTGTATCACTAGTCTTCATGGATTTTGGCGTCAATCTTGAAGTAGTTTTATACCAGATTTGTATGAGAGTTATTCTATGAGTTTGAGGATGTTGTGAAAGCCATATATGATTTATTACTCTATAATTTCATGTCCATATCCTCTATGGGTCAAAATACAAGAAACTCATATGTGAAAAACTTGCATTCCCTTGCCATTGGGTCACTAGTTTCCATGACTTTGCCTTCAATCTTGAAGGAGTCTTGTATCATACTTCTATGAGGAATTTTATATGATTTTTATTATGTTATGATAGCCATATATGATGTGTTACTCCGTAATTTCATGTCTCTATGCTTCTCCAGGTCAAAATCCAAGAAATCCATATGTGAAACTCTTGCAATTCCATGCTACTAATTCACTAATTTTCATGTATTTGACTCCCATACTGAATGAGATGTACATACCAGACTTGTATGAATATATTTATATGGTGTTTAATAATATTTGAGAATCAATTTATATTCTATATATGGTTCCTATATGCCACATCCTTATTTGAACCTTTAACTCTACCTTTCATATGTCAACATCGAGCTAGTTATGTAATTTCCCCATAAGCAATTTCACTAAAAGTTATCAAATGAATGTGGAACTTTATAACTAGTTTGTGGAACTAATAACCACGTGTAATGACATTACATGAGATCTTATATCAGTCCCCATACTCTTCTTACAAATTTGGGAGGTCCATACATGAGTTGGGAAGCCCAGTTGACCTACACCATAGGGGAGGTTTCATCACAATTTCCTAGTAATTTTTGGTCTTTTTGTCATCAACCCCAAACAAGGTTGCAGAGGTATAAAGTATGATATAAAATATACATAAAACACCTTGGGATGTTTAAAGACTCACCATTCCATCTCCTTTCAAATTCAGTACCATTTTGTGAAAGTTGGAACCCTCTAGAGTCATGACTAGTTAAGCTTGAGTTTTTCCCAATTTGTGGACTTCTCCAAAAATTCCGAAAAAGGACATTACAACTTTGCCTCTTCGCAACTGTTGGGAAATACATTATCACTCTGAAGTACACTATTTTTGAATAACTTGTAGTTATTGGGAAATATAAATGTACCATGTCATTTGACATTCATAATCACCATTTTTAATCTTGATTGTGTGACAAGATTACTTAAAGTATATGGTAGTTGATGGTCAGTTACATCAAAAGTGCCTAGAAACACACATATAACATGCCATACATTTCTTTCAAGTTGTATAGTAGCATTGTTGTCCCCAAGTGTGTAGACTTTGACCAACCACATCCAAAGAGAGGGGTGTTGGAAGCTGATTTAAGGCTTTCAAAGAATGCTTCAGTGATATGAGCATCATCCCCCAACTCATTTTCTTGGAATGCATGTAACAACATTGAATCCATGGTACTCGTTTTTATTAATAGCTCATCCATACCAACCTATACTTCATTTCCTCCATTTCCAACATGTGAAGAACTACTATTATTGTAGGCATTCCTAATTGGTGATTATGGATGTAGCGGAAATTGAATAGTTCGTTGATTCAACCATTCTTGGTGTGCTTCCTCTCCAAGTGTTTTTTTTTCAGCATTCTCTTTATTTGACATTGTATTGGGGTGCAAGAGAATATGGTAGATAGGTCGCTCATCATCAAATCCCAATTTAAAAAATATTAAGCATTACAATGATGATATTAGTAAGCACAATGATAATGGTTTGATAGAGCATCATAGAAAAGAATTATTATATAGTAATACAAGGTGGGGTTGTTTAAGACATTTTTAAAGAAAAAATAAACATATTGTCTTTGATATCTATTAATACTTTTTCTTATGATGGTTAAGAAATTTTTAAGACAAAATTAGTTTTAAAGTTGCTTTTAGTTTTTTAGTTTCTAAACTTACTATTTCCTTAAAAAAACTGATTTTTTAAGGTAAAATCATTATTATTTTGGAAGATAAAAGGATTTGGGGTTTTGCATGAAGCTTTTTCTTAGCCATAGGAATTGACTGAGAAAACTCAAAATCCCTTGAATAAAATTTACATGCAGTGAATTGATCAGTTCCATCAATGGTTGGGTATCAGTAGGTTGGACATAACAATGGCTCCGCTCGTATGCTCTATTCCCGTTTCCAAGATATCCATCCAAATGCTTGAGATAAAGATAAAAATCCATGGTTTTTAATGAATTTTTTTTCTGTTTGTCTCGGTGGTATTGGCATCTATGCACATTTGGATATATCGTCGACAATTAATTCCCAGGTCAATATGAATAAATTTATTTGAATGTTTATGTGGACTGTTATTCATGGATGATAGAGCCTAGTTATTTGGATTGTGTGCTAACAAGTAGAAATACAGTATTGAAATCAAATGAGTTGGATTGCATTCTTATAAATCATATGATATGGACTGTATATTTTAGGATATATTTTCTTACAAGTTGAAAACACGAGGCCCCAACACACTCTTAAGATTATGGAGATAAGATCAGATCAATTTTTTTGGGTATATGTATCCTCGCATGCTTTGGATTAATTATGGAACGTCTAGATCAAGGATGTGAATTATGCTCTGAAAGTTTCTCCCTCAAACATAAAACTTGCTTCAACCACAAATATAATGGAAGCGCAACAGAAGGAAAATCAAGCGCATGGTGGTGAATTTGTAGAGAGCATAAGAAGTCTGTTTGTTCTATATTATCTCTCCACTGTCCATAACGAGGCGAATCATAATAGTGTAGTGAATACGAGGGAAGTATGACCTAGAAATCAGAAGCAATTTGAATAGACTCATTAGGCGTCTCAAACGGGATGATTGTCGATGTGGAGGAAACATATGGTGCCGTGGAATCCATGAGGAAGCTATTTTCGGTGGTGTTGCATGATGAGTAATGGTGTAAATGAATTGTTTGGATGGTATAACAAAGGTTTTTCATAAGCCACAAACGTTCAAATTTGAGAGACATATTTCGCTATAACTGAGAGGCTAGTCACTTCAAGCCACCACTGTGAAAGCTCAAGTATGGGATATTCTCAAACTCAAGTCAATGCACTACACGTTTAATATTGAGAATGTCCCTGGCGGTATGGTTGTAGGAGTAAATGGACTTCCATGTATGTTTAAGGTTGAGAATATCAAGATGATACCTGGTGATATGGCCACAAGAGTCGATGACCTTTAAGTTTAATATTGGAAATGTCCCGGAGATGACATCGAGGGATGAAATGACAATTTACTTTTGTTGTTGTATTTTCTTGTAATTTGTCACTGTTTACCTTTCACTCCATAGCCTTGTGATATATTTTCTTATTGCCACTAGTACTTTCCTGGAGTACTCGTATATTAACTTGTCGAGATAAAAATAGAACCTCCATTACCCATTTACAATTTGGGAGCTTTGGAAGATCATGCACTCAGTCTTCAATTGAGTGGCACACACATGAAACACGATAGACAAGGTACATTGACGTGAGGACATTATACCCAATATTGAGGGAGGACTCAATGGCCGGTAGGTAATAAATTTATTGATCCCAACATTTTGGAGGTAGGTAGGTCCAAAATCACGCTTTCAGTCTACTGCTTTCCATTTTAACCCAGGCTCTTCTTGTTTTTTTAGTTGATGTTGTTCTTTCTTTTCATCCATTCTACCACTTACCCACACTACAGGGATGCTTTATGTGCACAATTTCTGTTTCTCATAACTTCAATCCAACGGTGGTTACTATGTTTTATATTTTTCTAGTTTATTTTTCTGGTAATTTTTAAATTAGGATCTCTATTTTCACAAATATTCGTTGATACCAATGTCTTAATGTCTTATGTTGATACTTTTGGTATATATTCCATTTCCAGCATGAGCATTTCATTGGACTTTCTACATTGAGTATGAATCTTAGCTTCTATTTCATGGCATTGTGACAGGCACTAGCTTCCAATCCAAGGGTAACTACTTTTTTGGACACTTCAGTATGCATTTAAAGATGGTTCTTGGTGATTCTAAGGGCACTTTAACTTCCTTTTATGTAAGAAATATGGTTATGTTTCATATCTTTTTTAAATGTTTTATGTCTTCATTACTTTCATTACATCCTTTATGTAAGAAATATGGTTATGTTTCATGTCTTTTTTAAATGTTTTATGTCTTTATTACTTTCATTACATCCTCAACTTCTCTTAGCTTGCAAAGCAATCATAGAATCTCTTGTTGATTTATATTTTTCTATCTTCCTGATAATAGTGTTTTGTGCTTGTTTGAACAACTATCCTCCAAAAATGCTCAGCATGATGCATGATGAAATAGAATTTTAGTTCTTAGGAAATAGGTCTAGACAACGTTATATTCCCAAACGAATGTTTTCAATGGAGTCCTATCTACAACTTTGCATGCAACCAGACCATTTTCTTCCCAAAATTTATTCTAGGAATGCTTAAAGTGGGGTAGTTGGACGTTCTTATGGAAAGCGAGGGAGAGATCCATAGTAATTGTTCAAGTGCTAATTTGACTTGTTCATCCTATCAACAAATTATAGACCAATCGAGAGGAAAGCTCTCCATCTTTACACTATAAATAAATTTTATCTTGTAGATTGGGATAAGAATGATATTCATGGTTTTCATATTTGTATTTTCCACTATACTGTAAATCAATATGTTGGTGTTCCTATATTAATATTGACATTGCTTTAAGGTGTTATTAGTTGACATGGAATTTCTTTTAGGTTTTACACAACAATATACATTTTTTCCTTACTTGTTTAAATGGCACTAGCTCAATGTAAGAGCGTCTGCTTTACAAAGTTTAATGTACCTGACCCTTCGACTGGTGAAGAGGATGCTACCGATGCTGCTATCTACCCGAGAAACTAGCCCCATGAACATACACATAAAAAAATTGAAATGCTTTGAACTAAAACATGCATACATTATTACCATACAGCGGAAGCAAAACCACACATTCTAGAATTCAGCATGTTCATTGTAATTCATTATCAAATGTAATTGCAGGGATTTAAATACATAAATACTTATCTTATGAAGAAGAATGCACCGCAACCATCTATGTCGCTCCAATGGTCCACCCAACCATAGGCCAGTGTGCTCCTTAATCTTTCAGCAACACTACCACCCCCGAGATAGGCATGATTTCCACAAGGAATAAGAAAACTAAGCAGGCCAACACATAGCCAAAGATATGCCAAAACTCAGTCAAGCCAACAAGGTTGGGTTTAGAGAGTACAAAAAAACACATAACCATGCCAACAAGTTGGGTTTATCAGGTTATCAGGAGATGGAAGCACTATATACTAAGCTAGTGGGCTCATTGAAGAGCTAAGGATTCCTACACTAGAGCTAGCTTGAATCCTAATACATCCAAACACACCCAACATAAGGAATCATTCCCTTCTCTGCTGCACATTCCCTTAGAACATGACTTCCCTTCCAGTGCTATACAGAGGGTGTAGAGAAGAGAGCCATCCCTCTCGCTCTGTCTATGAGGCTCCTGCAAAACACTAGGTTTGTCAAGCAGACTCCTTTCCACTCCTACACAGTCCAAAGGCCAATATCCTTGTGCACACACAACAAAACAACTAGCACAACAATTCACAGCTCCGGGGTTTAAATAAAAACACCATAGAACAAAAATGGAATGGAAACTTGGGTAATACACAACTTAGACTAAGAAATTCGATTCCAAATTCGTTCTTGACCCTACTATGGCCCATTCGACTGAGCAAGAACCCACATCAACCCAAAATTCATGGGGAAACTAGCAGCCATTTATCCGCTACGCGAGGAAGGGAATGCAACTTCCATTGAGGTGAATTCACATGCCCAAATCAACAACGTGAAGAAAACTACCCACAACAAAATCCCAAAAATGAAATTCACACACAGCAAAATCGTGAATGTAAGGTAGCTCTCAGTTCTCTGTGTGAGGCCAAAATGAAGAATGGGGGTCATGGTCTCTTCCTGCCCACATGGGGGTGAATGAGCTCCCTAGTGGAGTGTGCATGTGGGCAAGGACTGACAGTCCTGCCACACACCACTGTGCATGCAATAACTACCCGAACTAACATCATAGGATTTAATTTGGTAGTTGAGAAAAGAATAAGACAAAAAGGTTGTTGAATGAGACAATGGATAAAGGGTGAGTAAGACAAAAGATAGGTGACAACTAAATGGGTTTATCAATTGACACTCGGCTATTCCCCAATGGCTCCCAAGGGTTAGACACCCCCCCCCCCCATATCCTTAGGAAATTATGCCCTTTTCATTATGGTTGCATTGACATAGTTGGTTGTGGGTAATTTTAATTAAAATGCATATTTACATGATGCGAAAAATTATAATATGCCGGATAACATGATATACCATCGACAACGATTTTAATCGTCGGAACATAAAACATTAAATCAATGGTGGGGCTTTTGCCTTTAGCTCCACACCACGATTAATTACAATATATACATCATATACATTTTTAATGCAAACGGGTCAAAATCAGGGTATTGCATTCCCCTCCCCCTTCAACAGCACTGTTCTTAGTGCTTGCAAAATTGAACAAAATGCTACACTGGTACCGCCTTTGTGCTCCATAGAATTGAACAAAAAAAGATGTGCCAATCGCATGGAATCCTCCAACTCCCACATAGTCTCTTCAGGACCGTAGTGCTCCCGTTGCAACTTTACCTGCCCTATGGATCAGTTCCGGAGCATTGTGACCTTCCTGTTGAGGATGCACATTGGCTCGATTTAGAACTCTCCCTCGAGTTCCACCTGAATCACATCCCAATTTATCACATGGTTATGATCATGTACATATTTCTTAAGCAAAGAAACATGAAAACATTTTGAGCTCTAGTGCTAGCAGGCAATGCAAGTCTATATGCTACTGGACCTATTCTTTCAAGCACTTCAAACGACCCACAATATCTTGGTGACACAAATTCCAAGCTTCAAGGAACTCTTCTTTTCCCTCACTCTGAGGTAGACATGATCCCCCACATTGAACTCTCTGTTCACCTTATGCTTATCTACATATCTTTTCTATCTGTCTTGGGCTGCTTTCACATTATGCCTAATCTTTACAAACTGTTGCTCCATCTCGTTGAGCAATTCTGGACCAAGAACAACCCTGTTCACTGGATTATCCCAAGTCATTGGTGTCCTACACCTTCTTCCATACAAATCTTCATATAGACTCATCCCCAAGGATGCATTCTATCCATTGTTATAAGCAAACTCTACCAAGTGTAAGAAATCTTCCCACTTGGTTGGTTTGTCCATCACATACATGCGAAGCATGTCTTCGATTACTTGATTAACTCTCTTTGTTTGCCCATCAGTCTAAGGATGGTATGCGGTGTTGAATTTTAGCTTTGTACCCAAATCTGCGAACAACCACTTCCAAAAATTGAAAGTGAACTTGACATCCCTGTCAGAGACTATTGCCTTAGGAAATCCATGCAATTTGAAAATCTCCTTCATGAAGATATTTGCAATGTCGTCAGTCTTATGCGTATACTTAATCGGTATAAAATGTGTTGTATTTGTTAATTTTTCCACCACAACCATGATGGAATCATGTTGTCTCCAACTCATTGGCAATCCTGTAATAAAATCCATGGAAATAACTTCCCATTTCCATTCTGGAACTGACAAAGGCTACAACAAACCTACTGGGTGTTGATGCTCAACCTTTCTCCGCTGATATTTCATGCACCTTGAAATATATTAAGCCATGCCCTTTTTCATTCCTAGACAAAATTACCTCTTTCTGGCTGTAGCAATTGTATTCTAATATCCTAGGTGACTAGAATATGGAGCTTGATGCATTTCATCCATAACAACTCTCCTCAACTCTGCTACATTTGGAATATACATTTTTCCTTTATAAGTAAAAAGTCCGTCTTCTTCCAATTTATATCCCTCATACCTCTTCTCAAGAATTTGCTACTACAATTTGTCTTTTACCTGCACATACATTTCATCTTCAACAGTATGACTAACAATCTGTTGTCTCAAATCTGATTGGCAAAAACTAAGAGATGCCACATGCATTTCCTGCACCTTCCTGCTGAGCGCATCAGCTACCTTATTCTCTTTTTTCTTTATGTGTTTGATTTCAAAATCAAATCACATAAAAACTCCAGCCATCTCGCTTGCCTAGCATTTAGAGTAGGCTGATCAAACAAATACTTTAGACCACAATGGTCTATCCTTAAATCAAATATTATTCCCATCAAGTAATGCCTCCACATCTTGAGAGCATGTACTATGGCTACAAGTTCTAGGTCATGAGTGGCATAGTTCTTCTCATGCTCCTTCAGCTTTCTTGACTCATAACATATCACGTGGTTGTCTTGCATAAGGAATCCTCCAAGCCCTTATCTACATGCATCGGTACACACCAAAAAATATTTCTATGGGTTTGCAACTTTCAATACTGGTGCACTCATGAGAATATTCTTCAACTGTTGGAAGCTTCTTTCACACCTCGATGTCCATTCAAAATTTATCCCCTTCTTTTGCAAAGAAGTGATGGCATGTGCAACTTTGGAGAATCCTTCAATGAATCTTCTGTAGTATCTTGCAAGTCCCTTGAAAATATATTACATCTGTCACATTTCTTGGAGTAGGACAATTCATAATGGCTTGAATCTTTTCAAGGTCCATAGATATACCCTCTTCTGAGATAATGTGGTCCAAATACTGAATTCTATCTCTATAGAAGTCACACTTGCTCAGCTTTGCATACAACTGATGTTCCCTGAGAAATTGCAATGTCAATATCAAATACTCTTCATGCTCTTCCTCATTCTTAGAATAAATAAGAATGTCATCAAGAAAAACAAGAACAAACTTGTCCAAATACCTGCTGAAGACACTGTTCATAAGGTACATAAATGTAGCTGGTGCATTTCTGAGACCAAATGGTACCACTACAAATTCAGAATGTCTATACCTTTTTCTAAAGGATGTCCTATGAATGTCTTCATCCTTGATTTTCACCTGATGGTAACCATACCTCAAGTCAATCTTGGAAAATACCTTTGCTCCTCTCATTTGATCAAAGAGGTCATCAATCCTAGGCAAAGGATATTTATTTTTCACAGTGACTTTGTTCAGCTGTTTATAATCAATACACAACCTGAGTGTACCATCTTTATTTTTTACAAATAGAATTGGTGCTCCCCAAGGAGACACACTTGTCCTGATATACTTCTTTTCCAACAACTCCTGTAGTTGCATTTTCAACTCTAGCATCTCTGGTGTACTCATTCTATAGGGTGTCTTGGAAACTGGTGCTGCTCTTGGCACAAGTTCAATTGTGAAATCAATGTCCCTCTTTGGAGGAAGCCCTAGAATCTCATTAGGAAACACATCCCTAAATTCCTGCAACACGTGAAATTCCTCCAGCCTAGGAGTTTCATTCTCTGTTGCCTCCAAAATATGAGCTGCATACAATTGGAAACCTTTCCTACAGAACTTCTTCAATTGCATGGCTGAAATATGCCTTACTGAAATTACCTTTGGAATGCCTCTTACAACTATTGGGTTCCCTTCTCCATCCATGCATTCGAAAGTCTTATTGTAACAGTCAATCTTTACCCTATGAGCTTCTAACCAATCCATTCCAATGAGAACATCATAGGAACCAAGTGTAAGAACATTCAAATCTACACAGGTGACTGTTGGGGCGTGTACCCTAAATATTACTAGTTGTGGTAACTTCGCGGCTGTTGGTAAGCGGAGTTATGGGCCAAGATAGTCTTAGGGGTGTCAGGGTAAGTCAAAACCCTCTTTTTTGTAATAAACCCGTGGTTTAAATCCAGGGTTTAGGGTTTTTTGGGTGCCCATGGTTTAAGACCATGGTTTTGTAAAAATGCGCAGTATAAATAAGCGCTTATGTAAAGAAGATAGATTAGGTTTTTATGATGAAAGAAAGATTAAGGCGAAGCTAAGATCGGTTTTGTAAGAAAAGGTTAAGTCCCAGCTGTGTGCGTGGACGACCTCTGCAGCTGTGTGCGCATAGGGTTTTTGTAAGGAAGATTAAGGAACGACCTGCAGCTGTGTGCGCAGGGGCCTGCTGCTGTGTGCGCGGCTTTTGAGGACTGAAAGGATCTGCAGCTGAGGCGCAGATCAAACTGTGGTTTTGTAGCAAGTTGAATAGAACACATTTTGTGGACGTAGCCCCTACACTGGGGGTGAACCACGTTATATCCGGTGTTGTGGTTTCTTGTGCTGTTTCTGTTTCTATTTATTTTATGCATTAATAACTGTATACATCTAATAAGTTAGATCACTGCTAATATTTAGCTTCGCTGTGAATTCCCTGTAGTGGGTTGAGCAAGTCACGACTGTTTATTTATTTGCGAAGTTGTATGTGAATGAATAGTAGAACTGGTAATTATTGATTAATAAGGTTATTAAAAGGCTAAGGTACAGTAATCCCCCTTTCTGCTTGCAGAAACCTGATTCTGCGGCATCCCATAGCTGTTTCGGGTGAGACTGCAACCTGTGCGCAGGTTGTTGCCGAAAGGGCCAACACTGTGGGTCTTTTGTTGGTGCGACACTAAAGGATTAAACCCGGGTCTGCCCTATTTCCCAACAAATTGGTTCCGCTGCCGGTTGAACTCAGTACCTGCTCAAGAGGGGTTTACATTGTACCTCGGGGGCTATGTTCTGGAGGCCCTCTGTGAAGGACATCGGCGATTGGTTTGCTGAGACTTGTATGAAATTCGCGTAGCAAGAGAATACGAATCCGTGTCGAAGCGCAAGTGACTTTTTACAACGGTATGTTTTTTGTGATACTTATGAAACTTTCTTTGGTCGTTTCCACATAGAGTTGCACCAGTGGTTGTCTAGGTTAACAGAGAGGAGGACGAACTTTCTAGCTCGACGGATTCCTGTGTGGACCCCCGCAAGGGTCAACCTTGTGCAACACGTGAACAACGAGGTATCCCGCGCTGTCGATTTCTGGACGATGCGCACATTAGAGGCCTTCGTGACAGAGTTTGCCATTGATACAAGCACGTCTTTCAGCGAAGCTGAACGGCAGTTCTTCAGAGGGTCCCGTGGTAAGTTTTTAAATTCCTTAAGCTTGAAGATTAAAATACTATTGGTTGAAAAGGGTATCTTATTATTTGAGTCAGACTGCTAGTTTAGTAGTACTAACATATGTTTGCAAGTGAGAATATTTTCGACGCGCAAAGTGGGTTGCCACGAAGTGAGCAACGGTACAAAATAAATTTTGAATCCTACTCCTCAGGACAGGCCACCGCATTTCCCCCTGTCAACCCTCCACAATCCGACCCCGAAGAAAACCTCCTGTTACCCCCCAGTGTCGCTTTGTTACCCCTAAAGTTCAGTCGCAGTGTGACAGGCAACCAAGTCCAAGTATTCCGGCCACATGTCAACCTACCCCCGTAGATCCCCCCCCATCAACGGCCTTCCCACCTACCAACACTCCTAGAACCACCATGGCCCACCTAGCTGATGACATTAAGCTGCCCATCTTCAAAGGAACGGGATCAGAAGATCCAGAACAGTTCTGGTTTTTATGTGAGGCCGTCTGGAACGCAAAGAGTATTACCGACCTGGATGTGAGAACTGCGCAGCTCATTACTTCCTTTCGCGACCGGGCTTTGACCTGGTTCATGAAATTCTCCAGTAATCAGCACCCCACTTTGGATGACATCAAGGCTGCCATCATTAAAGAATTTAAGAAACCAAAATCAGAATCGCAGAGCATTACTGAACTCAAAGAGATTCAACAGCGATGTGGCGAATCCGTGTGGGACTTTGACCAGAGATTCAAAGTCTTATTAGACCAAGTGAGCTTCACTATTAGTCTTGCACAGCACAAGGAATGGTTTATCGCCACGTTATTGCCGCATATCAGAATGCCGCTCATGCAACAGAAGGTTGCTGACCAGCAAGAGGCTCTGGAAATCGCAATGAAGCTAGAGACGGCTCCTGTCGGAGACGATTCTGGTCTTGCTCAAATCCAAGCGCAGCTGGCAGCGATGGCCCTGGAACTTCGTGACATGAAGAAAGCTAAAACCAGTCTAGAGGAGGTTTGGTGTACGCAATGTCGGTCCGAGGGTCACGATAGGGACTAGTGCCCCGTGGTCAGAACCTATCTAAACACGGGCACACCCACCCAATTCAATACCGGTGTTATATATTGTGAGATTTGCCGCACCTCTGGTGAACATCGCCCTGAGCACTGCCATCTTCTTCAGAGATATGTTCAAGTTCCCAAAAACCCCTACTTCCAGTTTTGTAAGTCCGTCGGGCATAATGAAGAAGAATGTCGTAGCTATGACCTTATGCGAGAGCGCACCTCTGATGCCTACCGAGTCCACAATGAAGCCCAGAATAATGATGGCTATGGTTACCGTGGCGGCACCTCCGGCAGAGGTGCTTTTGGCGGTCGCGGCCGTGGTGGGATGACCGGCAGAGGTAGAGGCCAGGTTGTGTGTTACAATTGTAACCAAGTTGGTCACTTGGCTCGCGACTGTCGGAACCCCACTACGACATGTCGGTATTGCCGCGCAGTGGACCACGTGATTGAATAGTGCCCCCATCTCCTCGCAAATATTCAGGAAAACAACCATGGCCCTACTCCAAGTATTCAGTTGATTTCCGTGGAGCAAAGACCTACCCCAGCCCTCAATGTGGTCACCCAGAGTGGAGCTACGACACATACTCAAGACTCGCCAAAGCAACCTGCCACGGTGTGCACACAACAGGCCTCCAAGAAAGTCCCAGCCCTTGGCCCTGCGAAGGACCACGCACCAGTCCAGGAGGCCTTGTGCGATAATGTTGACCTTGGCGCTGTAGAAATACCTGCACGGCAACATCAGCAGGCTTCGCAGCCACAGTAGGCCTCGACGGATAAAGTAAGTACACTATCCTCTTTCTTGCAGAGCTGTATGAAACTCTTGCACAATCAGAACGCTCTAAACGAGCTGCAAAAAGTTCTTGCTGTCACAGACCCTCAGAGAGGAATTGATCAGGAGAAAACTGTTAGTTGTGTCCGAAGAACGGGAAGGGAAATGAGGTTGAACGTTCAGATAGGAGAATATGATATGACTAATGTCATCCTGGATCTTGGATCAGAC
The DNA here is from genome assembly GCA_001517045.1 of Pseudotsuga menziesii. Taxonomy (NCBI): domain Eukaryota; kingdom Viridiplantae; phylum Streptophyta; class Pinopsida; order Pinales; family Pinaceae; genus Pseudotsuga; species Pseudotsuga menziesii. The sequence goes on from LPNX010656457.1 coordinate 128,151, forward strand.
GTTAATGTCCTACCCAAGCAGACATGGGGACAAATGGGAAAGCCTTCCCTGGTTTGGTCACCTATACAGCTGCGACTAGCTAACCAGCAAAGGATTGTACCGCTAGGGAGACTTCTTAGTGTCCCAATCGACATCGATGGGGTCAGTACTCTAGCAGACTTTGAAGTTATTGAGATCATTGATGACAACAACCCTTACCCAGCCCTGTTGGGAATTGAGTGGGCCATGGACAATGCTGCAATAATCAACCTTAAAAGGAGACAGATGACCTTCGAAGGAAATGGCCTGCGCGTTATTATACCCCTCGACCCATCCCAAGGAGAAAGATATACAGAACCACTCAGAGATGAAGGGCAGCAGGATACTCTAGACCACATCTATAACATCACAGCCAAGGATGCAGATTATGTCGAGCCTAATGCTGATGGTGTAATGGATTGGCAATGTGATAGCTCCTGCATGTCTGATTCAGACGATGGTCTGGAGAATTGGCAGCATCGACTGTACGAGCTACATGGCCATAGGTGCACGCAGATCACTCAGTCTCTTTGATGCATTAGCGCACAGCCTCAAGAATTGCCTGCACAAGTTGGGATGACAGACCCTGGAGAAATTATTCCACCGATGTCAGAACAAGTACCTCAGTCACAAAACACCCAACGTCTGGAAATAGCAATAGAAGCTACAGCAGCATGGGGGGCCGATCATACAGAGGCTCAGCCCCGTCGGGGAACCTGCCAGAAATTCGTGCGCCCCAAAGTTATAAAGCAAGCTCACGAAGTGCGAAGTAAGTTCAAGGGGCAGAGCCAAGACGCTAGCACCTCAAATCTAATAGTCCTATCGCAGATACTACCTAGTCGGGTCGAAGGGCACTATTGGGCCGAGGTTGCTTATTGCCCCAAGGCTTCGACCATGATTCTGCCGCGGCCCAAAAATGTAGCGAGGATCAAAATCTGACCGTTGGGAGGCAGCCAATTTGGCGGCGGTGGGATTTTAATTGCCTTAAATGACTGTACTAAGACCAGTACCGGCAATCGCGCCCCACATGGACAAGATTTTCATCAGATTTGGTGCCTTCAATGCACTGTCCTCCCCGATTTGATTGGTGGCGTGTATAAGAAGATGCCTAAGTTGGGAAAAATTGCATCCTGCATTTCTTCAAGATTTCTGAGTGAACCTACGACCACCGAACGCGAGATTGATGCCTTGGTCAGAGAATTCGAGCAAGAGGGTTTGATCACCTGCTCTAATCGGCCGCCTGCCATAGCTCACTGTGAAGCCACTCCTCCAGCACCACCACGGCCGATGCAGACACGGTCTGCCAGGAAAAAGTCTAGAACTGAAATTCGCACCAAGCGCAACCAAGACCGGCTGCAGCAAACAGGGCAAACACCAGCGGCTCATCCTATGGATCCCTCTGGTTCCGCATAGGCCCCAGCCGGGGGAAGGGAGAATATTCCGCCACCACGGCCACCATATCTACCACCTGTTCGCCCAGGCACCGCGTTACCTCATCGGACAAACCAATTTACATTAGCCACACCTTCGTTGCCACCAGAAGTACAGTTGATCGGAAGTATGACAGGGAAGATTGATCGGCTTAAGTACAACGATCACGACACCAATGACCATGGCAAGTTCCCACAGTTTGAACCAGCAGAATACTTGCATCGCGTCAAGTACCCCGATCATAAGGTCACACTACTGGAAGTGCAAACATGGGCTGCGGGCCTGGACAAAGCTGGCCTACTCAAGCTATTTAACATTCCCCATTTTGGACGCGGCATACATGTGACTGTAGTGGCCAAGCAGTTACTAGCCCTGGTGCATGACGGCTATTTATGGATAGGGGACCAGCAAATTCCTATTGACGCCGCCCTCATCCATAGGATCACAGGTTTACCCATGGCAGGACCAGATCCGGGAACCGAGTTTCCGTCCAAACATGACGATACAAAGCTCGCGCAAACCATGAAGGAGCGGTTTGGCCTGACAAAAGGGAAATGGGGGTATCATACTTCCGCGATTCGGGAGCAGCCCATTCGGTTTGCCATTGAACTCTTAGCCTGCAAACTCATACGGAAATGCAGGCCAACTAAAGTACCTGCCCCGGTTATCCGGATTGCTATGAACTGCGCTGAGGGGTATACTTATAATTGGGTCGGATATCTTGCGAAGGAGTTTTTGGAGGATGCCCGCGATGCGCAAGAAAAAGGTAGACCTTTTCATTATTCCTGGCTTATAATCCTTATTGCATTAGTTGGGTGGAAAGAACCCACTGAAGCCCAGTTTGTCGAAATAAACCCCGGCATGCCAGGGGCAGCAAGGTATGCCTCCCTATGGATATCCTCAGATAAGGAAACTCAACAGATGACGAACACTGTGTTTGTCTTCTATGCTATGAGTATTCACTATGAGATTGTGCGAACACCTCGACTTACCAACGAAGTGTTCTCTCAATACGAGGGTGTTGCGCACTTTAGTGCCGACATGCATCATGTTTTCATTCAAGCTCGTGCAGATCCTCAACGGCAATGCTTCAAATTACCATATGTAGTCACCGAACCAGATATCAGGCGGATCATTCAGCAATGGCCGGCCGAATGGCTAAAAGATTTAGGGAAAAAACCCTCTATTCCGGTTCCCCCAGCTACCAATATTGGCGCAGGTACTAGTCAGGCGCAGCAGCAAAGCCCATTAGAAGATAGCGAAGACCTAAGTGATTCACAGATGAATGACAACGGCCAAGGTGGAGATGGCGGACAGGATGAACAGGATGAACAGGATGAGGAGTCGGTCAAGACCATAACAGATCCTACCCCACCAACGAAGCGTAAGTCACCAGAAGTAGCTGAGGTAACCAAGCCACAGTCCCGCAAAAAGGTAAAAGCATCGAAGGATAAAGATATTGAGGAAGAATCCACTGTCACGCTGGATGCATTGGAGCATGCTCTAGAACAGTCTACGACAGTGCTTACTAAAAAATGGTCAGAATTTGCGGAACTGCATCTTGTCGGCCTCTTCGGTATCGCAAACAGGGTATCAGAGTTAAAAGAGCTAACCGCAAAATCAGCGCCCAGTACTGCGACAAGCAGCACTATGGCACCCACGCAGCAGGATATTAGGCAATGGCCACTCAGGGATCCCCAAGGACAGGTATCAAGCGCAACTTTGATACAGCCTGACACCGATTCTCGACCCCAGACAAATATAACCGCGGAGCTGGATTATACAAAGATGCCTATGTCAGAGTTGCACCTCCGTCAGCTCGCGATTACAAAGGAGATCCATACCCGAACTCAAGTGTCACAAGTCCAATTGGAAGACACCATCAAGAAAAACAAAACCTTCGTAGCACGCCTAGAAGAGATCGCACAACAGAAGAAAGAGGCTGAACAGACAACAACTACGCTGATGCGAGCATTGGACGAGGCATGTCGGAGTCTTTCTGACTCCGACATATAGGAAGCAGAGGAACCAAAGCAGAAGATTGCTAAGATGCGAGACTATGCCCAACAGTCCCGCAGCGAGGTTGAAAGGATGAAGATAGAACATCAGCAACAGATTGCAGAACTTCAACTGCGCATTCCTCCTGAGACTCCACCAGAGGTCCGAGAACAGCGCCAGCAGGACATCAAGGCTTCAGCAACAAAAATATCAGACAACGTGGCTAGTGTCGCAAAACTAATGGAAGACAGCATAGAAGCATGGGCAAACCTGTAGGACCATCCAGATGTAGGGAAGATTCAGGAAACCATCAAGATGCGCCAGGATGAGTTAGATGCAGTCAGAATAGAAATCAAGACGCTGCCACCTATGCAGAAGATGGCTAAAGTAAAGCGCAGCAAGGAACTTCAACAGGAAATTGAGTCTTGCAGGACGAAGGTGACAATGCTGGAAAATGCGTTACAGCCCCTGGTTGATGAAGCATTAGAATTGACCAATACTGCGGAGAGCCAGCTCAAACTTTTGAAGACCTATGACACTTTTGCGCAGGAAAAGGCTGACACAGACTCTTCTTCATTATTACAGGAATTGGTGGAAAAGGAGAAAGCCGTTGATGAGATACTGCATAATCTCACCAGTCGCTTCCAGGCCCTCGCGCAAAAGATTCGCCCACCAGAGTCCTCGCAGAGTGCCCCGGGACGGGCCACTAGTGAGTCTTAGGGGCCTGTTGGGGCGTGTACCCTAAATATTACTAGTTGTGGTAACTTCGCGGCTGTTGGTAAGCGGAGTTATGGGCCAAGATAGTCTTAGGGGTGTCAGGGTAAGTCAAAACCCTCTTTTTTGTAATAAACCCGTGGTTTAAATCCAGGGTTTAGGGTTTTTTGGGTGCCCATGGTTTTGTAAAAATGCGCAGTATAAATAAGAGCTTATGTAAAGAAGATAGGTTAGGTTTTTATGATGAAAGAAAGATTAAGGTGAAGCTAAGATCAGTTTTGTAAGAAAAGGTTAAGTCCCAGCTGTGTGCGTGGACGACCTCTGCAGCTGTGTGCGCAGAGGGTTTTTGTAAGGAAGATTAAGGAACGACCTGCAGCTGTGTGCGCAGGGGCCTACTGCTGTGTGCACGGCTTTTGAGGACTGAAAGGATCTGCAGCTGAGGCGCAGATCAAACTGTGGTTTTGTAGCAAGTTAAATAGAACACAGTTTGTGGACGTAGCCCCTACACTAGGGGTGAACCACGTTATATCCGGTGTTGTGGTTTCTTGTGCTGTTTCTGTTTCTATTTCTTTTATGCATTAATAACTGTATACATCTGATAAGTTAGATCGCTGCTAATATTTAGCTTCGCTGTGAATTCCCTGTAGTGGGTTGAGCAAGTCACAAATGTTTATTTATTTGCGAAGTTGTATGTGAATGAATAGTAGAACTGGTAATTATTGATTAATAAGGTTATTAAAAGGCTAAGGTACAGTAATCCCCCTCTCTGCTTGCAGAAACCTGATTCTGCGGCATCCCATAGCTGTTTCGGGTGAGACTGCAACCTGCGCGCAGGTTGTTGCCGAAAGGGCCAACACTGTGGGTCTTTTGTTGGTGCGACACTAAAGGATTAAACCCGGGTCTGCCCTATTTCCCAACAGTGACCAACCCATTCATATCCAATGGAAATTTCTCTACCACTTCACTAACATTTCTCTTAGTCCCAGCTGTGGCTAGCTGAACTAACCAAGGTATTCTATGCTTTAATTTTTTAAAAGCAAAAATATCCACTACATTAGGGGTAATGTAACTGTGAGTAGAACCAGGGTCAATCAAAATAGAAATAGATTGCTCAACAATATTACTTGCAACTTCAACCATAGTTGATTGATGATCTGCCTAGCGGTCCTCTAGTGTTGCATAAATCCTAGGGATGACCCTTGCTACTTGACCCACTATTTCTACTTCTTGAATGTTGTAAGCTGGCCTTACACTCTCATTCTTGAGTGGACAATTCCTATGCATGTGGGGTCCTCCACATTTCCAACATTGGAGAGGTTCTCTATTTTGCTGTGGATCTCTAGGCTTTTCTCCCATTGCTCTAGTTGGATGCTTCTCAGCTTGTGATGGTTACTTCTACTGATTCATGAATTTAGAAGGTTTGAAACCTTTCTCCCTTTGGTCAGACTTCTCATTCTTTTCTTCCTTCCATGTCTTATGATAATCAGGTTTACCTTTGCTTTGTTCATAGCAATACTTAGCCTTCCTTATCACTTTTTCAAGAGTTCTACGTTGATAAAAATCAATTCTGTCTTTGTAAGACTGATTCAATCCACTCAGGAAACGATGGATTTTCACTTTTTCATCTTTGGTGTACCTAACATACCTTAATAGTTCCAATAAATTATTTGCATACTCTTCCATGGTCTGTTGTCCCAATCTCGACTCATGGAATTCTTTAATCTTATCATCATAGTAGCTGTCAGAGAGGTACTTCTGCTTGAAATACTTCTTGAATTGTTTCCACACAATTCTTCCTTCATTAACCTTCTTTACTGATCTGTGGTGTTCCCACCATATGGATGCTCTTCTAGTCAAATTGAATATAGCTACCCTTGCTTTCATATTTCCATAGTAGTCTTGGACTTGCAAATACTTCCTCATCCCAAGAAGCTGAGCCTCAGCTTCTTGACCAGTCTTGACCTCACCATTAAAAGTAGGAGGCCTTTCCTTTTTGAATTCATCTCCTGAATTGTTCTTGTAATGTCTCCTCCTATTATTTCTACGATATGGAGAGCTTGAATCCCCACTGGGTTTTTTAGAATCAGATGACTCACTGGTAGGCCATTATGGAGTATTCCTCCTATCCTTGGAAGCCCTCTTGGAGACATGGGACCTTTTATGGAAATTGCCCCTGGCGCTACTCTTGATTCTTTCTGGATTAGCTGTCTGATGCCTAGAGTTTATCTATCCCTGGATGTCTGTCAAAATCTGTAGTATATCTGCATTTATATGATTTTGATCTTCTTGAGCCTTAAGCATCCTTTCATTGTCTTCTCTGCAACTTTGCAAATCCACCCTTAGGATCCTCATGGTGGCTGCAAAATATGGGGGAGTATCTTGAAATATTCTCCCATTGTACTCTATCTTGTCATTTCCAACTCTGAAATTTTCTCCCATAGCATCTTCCTCGAACTCATAGGGGTCCTGTGCATCATTCATATGGTTAATTCTCATCTTAGCCCAACCAAGAACGAATTTTTGAAACTGCTCTATGCGTAATGCTGCCTCTGAAGGTGACTATAATTCTGCACAATGTGTTAATAAACACAACTTTTAGCTACATAACAATCTCATGTATCCATAATTACTTACCTGCATTGGAAAATACTATATTGAAAACTTTGTCAAAACACAGAGTTTTCTTTTCACCAAGAACAATGGTCTCAGATAGACAACGGGGATCAAGGGGGATTTCCATTTTTCGTCAGTTCAGCACCTTTAAATCCCACTGGAATCCTTCTTTTCCACTAAAAATTCCCACTGAAAAACTCATATTTTTCCATCTAATTGGATCCCTTCCCAACAAGTCATCTGATGTATCTGATCACTGTTGAAAATTCTTTCGACACCTTGACGGATCGATATTCGTTTGTCATCTGACACACATTGGATCGATCTTCCTTTTTCTTCTAATGCACATCAGGTTAATCTTGCTTTTTCTTTAGATGCACATCGATTCAATATTACTTTGTCTTTTGATGCACATCAGGTCGATCTTCCTTTGTCTTCGGACGCACATCAAGTCGATCTTCCTTTGTTTTCCGACGCACATCAGATCGATCTTCCTTTTTTCTTTTGATGCACATTGGGTTGATCTTCCTTTGTCTTCCAATGCACATCAGGTCGATCTTCATTTTTATTCCGATGCACATCGGGTCAATCTTCCTTTGTCTTCTGATGCACATTGAAAGACTTCTTTGGAGATTCCTCAGAGAGCTTCTCTCGAGAGACATCGGAAAATTTTTCCTGAGATTTCCTATACTTAGAAAAAATTTCAAAATTTTCTTCTCTTCTTCCTCTTTCCGCCGCTGTGTCAACTCCCTTCTGGAGAGCCTTGCCGACACCTCGGCTCCGCTTCAACAGGACCACTCCCTCATGCCCTTCTCCGGATGCAACTCCTTTACGTGTTTGCTCAGCTGCGCCACTTCTCTTGCCATGTTTGGATAGGATTTCTACTCACACGAAATAACATCCATGCCCTCACTCTTTCAAATCTATGGCTCCACACAAATTATGGATCTAATCTGTGACCTTCTGCTCCTCACACAGGCATGCTAGTTTTGCATTGTGGCCTCTACACCTAGAAAAACTCTTTCCTTATACACCAGATATCTACACACGATATCATTATCACACCTCTTTGATGATATTCTTACCATCCAAGGGCATTGTTAGACTCTCATTCCCTCAAGCAGATCTGATCCCTTTTGCAACGCCGTTGCGGCTAGGGTTTCTTTTTTCACATGATGCTACCCTTTTCTTTTGGAGAGAAGATAACTTCACACAATGAGATTTAAAAAAATTGGCCAACCCCCACAAGCCTTTAAGCCAGGGGTGGCTATAGCTCGCACAAGAATTCACAGGTCTTTGACAAGCAATTTGATACCTTCACACAAGCTCAAGCTCACCTGTGCTCTGATACCAGTTGTTAGGATTATAATGAGCAATACAATATAATGATGACCCAAAAATAAAATAGTCATGAGCAACATTAACATAGACACAAGATATACCCTGGAAACCCTATGCGGGAAAACCAACACCAATGAAGATCTTCATTACATGGCCAAAACCGGCCATTCGGGCCAAGTGAGGTAGCCACCGCTCACCTCCAGTCCACTTTACAATGGAGTCTCCTCAATCCTTATAGAGGCTTCATCACAGGAAATACCATGGGACAATACCATGGGCTACAACAAACCATGTTCCCAAACCATGTGCTAGACCTAAACCACCTTTGACTACATCCCGAGTCAAGGTTAACCCTAAGAGAGAGTACACAACAACACATAATGAAGCCAACAATTTGGGTTAATCAGATTATCAAGATATGGAAGCACTGTCTGCTAAGTTAGTGGGCTCACTGAAGAGCTAAGGATGCCTACACCAGAACTAGATTGACTCCTAAGACATCCACACACACCCAACATGAGGAATCATTCCTTTCTCTGCTGGACAGTCCCTTATGACATGACTTACATTCCAGTGCTATTTAGGGGGTGTAGAGAAGAGAGCCATCCGTCTAGCTCTGTCTATGAGGATCCTGCAAAACACTAGGTTTGTCAAGAAGACTCCTTTCTACTCCTACACAGTCCAAAGACCAATATCCTGTGCAACACAACAAAACAACCAACACAACAATTCACAACTCTAGGGTTTAAAGGAAAACACCACAGAACAAAACCAGAATGGAAACTTGGGTAATACACCGCTCAGACTCAGCAATTCGATTCCAGAGTCATTCTTGGCCCTATCATGGCCAAAACGACTCAGCAAGAACCCACAACAACCCGAAATTCATTGGGAAACTAGTGCATTTATCAACCCAAAAGGCATTACGACAAATTCATAATGACTATAACGGGTCCTAAAAGAAGTCTTAAAGATGTGTTCTTCTTTAATCCGCACTTGATGGTATCCAAACCATAGATCTATTTTAGAGAAGATTGTTTCCTCGTGGAACAGGTTGAATAGATCACCTATCCGGGGTAAATGATATCAATTTTTAATAGTCATTTTATTTAGTTGTCGATAGTCTATACACAGTCTTGAGGTTCCTTCTTTCTTTTTTACAAATAAGACCGGTGCTCCCCAATGGGACACACTAGGTCAAATATACTTCTTGTCAATTAATTCTTGTAATTGTGATTTGAGTTCTATAAACTCTATTATGTTCATTCAATAAGGAGCTTTCGATGCTGGTACCACTTTGGGTATTAGATTGATTGTAAAGTATGTCTCTTTTCAGAGGTATTCCAGGGGCTTCTTCCGAAAAGATTTCTTTAAAATCCTTTAAGATAGGTATATCTTCTATTTTAATTTTATTATCATTATATTTATCATCCATTACATAAACAACAGATACTTTGATCGTATTTTTCCAGGGAATTCATTTCACTTTAATAGTGTTTCTAGTATCTTCTATGCATGTAAAGGTTTTGCCAAAACAATTCAACATTGTATTTTTTTAGCCAATCCATTCCTATCAACATATCATAGGATCCTAATGGTAGAATATTCATATCAACATGCATATTGAAATAATTTATTAGTATTTCATAGCCTTTAACATAAATAGTGACTTTACGTATATACTCGTGGCTAACTGTACCAACCATGACTTATTAAATTTTTGTAATACTAGTTTACATATTTCAACAATCCTAGGTGATACATAACTCAAGCTTGCACCTTGATCAATTACTATGGAAATGGGTTAGCTTTTTATCATACCTTCGATCTCGACCATTGAAGTTTGATGGTCTACTTGTCAATTCTCCAACGTAACACTAATTCTGCACATACTCCACACCATGTCTCCAACTGTAACAACTTCCTGAATGGAGTGAACATTAAAGTTTTTTTTCCTGAATGGAGTGAACATTAAAGTTTTTCTTTCTTATTAGGCAGTCTTTAAAATAATGTGGCTCATTGCATTCCCAACATTTTAGGGGATCCCTCTGTGCAATGTTCTTATTAAAAGTAGTGGAAGGTTCTCTTTCTTTTGCTCCATGATTCCGTGGTTTAAATTTTTTATGGTTACTGCCTTGATACCCTTTGTAATTATTCCCTGTATTTTTGTGGAATTTATTATTATTATTTCTTGGATCAAAGTTATCTTGTATTTTAGTCCTCCAATTTGGTACACTTTCTCTTTTATTTTTATTTTAGTCATAACAGAAATTTACTTTTTGCATTGGTTCTTCCAACATCTTCAGACTGTCATACTCAATTTGCTGCTTCAACATGATAGGAAAAAAACTGAGAAAGCATTGTATCTTTGTTTTTTCATCTATTATATATGGTACATAATGAAGAAGACTTAGGATTTTACTACATATCTCTTTCATTGTCATAGTTCCTAGTCTTAGCTCATAAAATTCCTTAGCTTTGTCTTTGTAGTACTGTTTTGAGAGGTATTTTTGTTTAAAATTATTTTTAAAAGTTTTATAGGTTATGTATCTTTCCTTCATTCTTTTTACTTTCTTTATATCCTGCCACCATATATACCCTTTTCAGGTTAAATTATATATGACCATTTTAGCTTTCAGTTCATAGGAGTAATTATAAATTTGGAAGTATTTCTTCATCCCTGAAAACCAGACTTCTGCCTCTTCTCCTTTTTCAATCTCACTGTCAAAAATCGATGGTTTAATCTTTTTAAATTCCCCAGAGATTTATTCATACAGTTTGTACCTCCTTTTCCTTTTATTAACATAAATTCTTTCACTGGAATCTCGTTGTTTTTCTCTGTGGTGTTTGACTGATTCCTCATTAAAAGTTTCATCCCCATGACATGAAAATTCTAGTTTTATTTCCTTACGTTTGTAAGGTGTAGTTTTTGGAATTTATGTTCAGGTTCTTTGTTTTTCTCTTTTTCATCATTATGTATTTTAGCTAGTAAAATATTATTTAGTACCTCTTGATCTTTGAAGATTCATTCATTATCCTGTCCAACTCTTTTTAACTCAAACCTTAGTTCTTTAACAATCATTTTTAGTTCAGGTCGGTTATTAGTTTGAGTCCCATTAAGGTCTACCAAGATTTCACCATCCTTTAGATTACCCTCTTCATTGTTTATAGGATTTATAGGGTGAGACTCTTCTTTTGTAGACATCCCTACTTCTGCCATATTTTTCTTGCAAAAATAGAGTTATCCTTCTCTTCCTGTTTGTAAGAGAATCAAACCAAAAATAAAATAAAATTAGTCTTCTAGTTTAATTAACAATTTTAGTGTTGAGCCGATTCAGGCCTAATGTTGTAACCATGCCCTGATACGATTCTGTCACACACCTCAAAATTCCATATAAAAAATTGATATAACATATATCTCTATAGACACATCATTAAAGTACCTACATGCTGCTAAAAACATCTGTCATAGTTTTTGTTCTGTTACTAAAACATACTTTACTGCTACATGACTGGTTATGCAATGGATATGTTTGCTAAGGGAACAATATCATTAAACACATGTTTCATTAAATTTGGAATTAAATAATGGATCTAGAATTCCAAAATAACTAAAAAACTCAATTGTGGAGTTATTCTTATAATAGCATATTTCCAATATGATTGAAATATGTGTTATTAGGTGTTATTCAACATGCATGTGATGTTTTGTAATAAATTATCTTGTTTTTCAATTAACTATAACATGGAATTATTAAAATTTTGAAGGTTCAATGTTCATTTTTAACTTTACTTGTTCGTTCAACTTTTCCTCAATCGTTGAACTCGAGTCTGAAAAGTAGGCTCCAATTTATTTATCTGTTCAGTCCCGAACTTCTAAGTTTTTTAGTATTTCTGCAATAATGTTTCCAAAATTTATCTTTTCATAATGATCTTTCCCAAAATTTATCTTTCTGCAAATAGTCTTCCACAATGATCCTTTTGTAATTGCGGGTTGTAGATTGTGGTTTTCTTTATTTTTTTTGAATTAACCTTCCGCATTTATCCTTCCTCAATTGCAGGTTTCCTTTCAACTTTTCTGATTTAACCTTCCGCATTTACCCTTCCACAATTGTGAATTGCGGATTGCGGGTTTCCTTTCAATTTTTTTGAATTAACCTTCCACATTTATCCTTCCACAATTGCATATTGCATATTGTGTGTTTCCTTTCAACTTTTTCGAATTAACCTTCCACATTTATCCTTTCACAATTGCGGATTGCAGATTGTGGGTTTCCTTTCAACTTTTTCAAATTAGCCTTCCGCATTTATCCTTTCACAATTGTGGATTTCAGATTGCGGTTTTCCTTTAAATTTTTTTGAAATAACCTTCCGCATTTATCCTTCCGCAATTGTGGATTGTAGATTGCGGGTTTCCTTTCAACTTTTTCGAATTAGCCTTTCACAAACCATCTTTCTGCACTTAGATGTTTGTTGGTTAAGAGCTTGTAGTTTATTTTTAAAGGATTGTGGATGCCATTAAATGGTATTACAACCAGATTGTTATGAATCGTATTTTTGATATTTAATATGGTTTAAATTTGTGATTCTTGCTACAACCCATAGGGTCTTTGAGATCTATGAGAATAAATCTTTAGTCCTCTGTTCATAAATTGAAATCGTGGTTATGAAGTAATTGTAAGCATTTCTGGTCAGAAACATTTTTAGATCTAATTGTTTATGTTTAGAGACACTTGGTTTCCATTTGGGATGGACTTAATGCCATGCATTGGTTTGGAAATATTTGTCGTTTAAGAGGATATCTCAGCATTTTAATTAGAAAACTGTAGCATTGATTATAATGTTTGCCTTGGATTTAATACACGGTCTTAGAATCAAATTTGAGAAGATTTAGTGATAAATGAATATGAATTTGATTGTAGTTTTTTTAAGGGTATGTGTATCATGTAGATTCGATTCAAGTTTTCTAAAACGTAGCGAAAATAAATCCTTTCTCTAACTGACATAGGAACTAGATGTTTAAAAAATCTTAGGTCTAGAAAGACACCTTCGATTTAGTCGAGGACAATAACATAATTACTAAACTGATAACTTACGAATCACTATGTGAATGGATAAATAATTTATGATTATATTGAACTGCATAATTATATATTTAATAATTCTATGCAGATTTCATATTGATAACCCTTCGATCTCGATCAATCTCGATATGTAATGTGATTTATTGAATGGAATTTATTTTTTAATATGTTATAATTATGAAGAAGGCTCTCGGATCATAACACGATCCGAGATACATAAATGATTAAATATGGATTTTACAGTCTTGAATGTACTAACAGGAAATAAGATCTAGTTCAAAAACATAATAAGAATGATTAGTGAACTGATGCATAACAAAACCATATTTTATTTGGGTGCATAATGGACTAGTACTTAAATCAGATACATAATGGATCATTATTTAATTCAAATGCATAATAATTTTATGTCAAAAGAATTAGTTGTGATTCGAGGTTAAGAAGGGAAGTCTTACTGTAACTAGTTATAACAAATAAGCAATAGGAAAAGAATCTGGAACCATTGCTGGGAAAACATAAATGGAATAGTTGTTCCTCCCAACCAAATATTAGAGTAGACAATTCACTTTCTCCTGAACCCTAGATCCTGTTCACTAAACCACAAGAGAAAAATCCACTTAATGTGCCATCCCTTGCATTATCAGATTCAATCCTTGTCCAATGCTATCCTCCTTCTTGCTGATGGACATACTATTATATAGTATTTTGCATAAGACATGGGCATTTATGAGCATCCCTCTCTTTACCACTCAACAAAGAGTTGTGACATGGTTTTGGGAAAGATGCCTTTTGCACCTTGAGTTCTTACTCAACAGCTACATCCACTTGTCTTTTCCTCTTGTGGGTCAACAAACAGTCTTTATTAGCTATTTCATTTATGTCCCATTCAGTATATTTTATTAATAAAAGGATAATTCATTACATTCATTTTATTTTTGACTTTCTGCCAAAAATATTTAAAATAATAAAATAAAATATCTTAGAAAGAATTAATAATAAATTATAATTCTCGGTATATTACATACACTTCCTCTAGATTTCTATTATCATAAATAAAATTTGCATACGTGTCTTTCTTAGATTTTATAATCATGATTTTTGTCTTCTTGATGTTAACAATCATACCCATGTTAGAGCACACACATTTAAGAATGATTAATTTCTTATCGAGATCAGAAGGACGCCTTGCCATAAGAACAATATAATCAACATAAAGTAGGAGGATGATAACTATCCCAGCTAAGGTTGTATCGACACAACTCGCTTCTTCTAAACATTTTTCTAGCTTATCAATGTAAATGGAAAAAAGGGTAGGGGAGAGGGGGAAACCTTGTTTAACTCCATTATTACAATTTATATCTGTTGTCCATCCCTCATTATTCTTAAACTTGGTAATGACCTTTTCGTATAACCTTATCGCGACAACTCTCAACTCAAAAGGAACCTTTTGGTTATGAATGCATAAATTATGAATGAACCAATTATATTAACCATATAGTGTATTGATTATGTTGTATATTATAATATATAAATTCATCTGATAATTATTCATCATGGGTTCATTAATTTATGAAGAATTATGAATGAAAATTAATAAACCGTAAAGTGATGCATGTAATAATTGTCATGAGTATATTAATGATATGGGATAGTGCAAGTTAATGAAGGTCTCTTTTGATTCATTAGATGCAATAGAAAACTTAAAAACAAGCATCCTTGAACTTACATGGATATTTTGAGATACATACATAATGGATCTTCGTTTGAGTAAAAGAGATGAAATGCAGGAAACTGAATCACATTTCCGAATATATATAAATTTTACCTATTGAAAATGTTCATAACTATCTCAAGTTTGATATTTTCTAGCATGTAATTTTTTTGGGGGGGCGGTGGAAAATTGATAAGGTATATGATTTTGTGGGTGCAATATTTGAGTTCCTAAATGATGAAATATACATACAAAAATTGATAGACATGTAGAGAACAAATAGTACTAGTGCGAGACTATTTTTTCAAAATAAACTTAATAAAGAATATTTTTTAAAACTTATCTATGTGATCAAGCCTAAAAAACAAGACACCAAGTGTGGGTGCAACTTTTGAAGGTTTCAATGGAATGATCATGAACGTATTTTTTATACCATGTAGAGGTTAGTTTCTAATAGTGCAACATACATTTTTTTAAATGCTTGAGAAACAAAATAGTTATGCAATAAACACTAGCAATGTGTTTTTTGAGTTGAGTAATGACATAAGAAAAAGAAATAAAATATAAAAAAATATTTTAAAAAAATAAATATTTGGAATCTACAGGAAAATCCTATCTAGGTCTAAAATTTCATAAAGAATGACCGTGTGTAGCATCTTGAGCGGTAAAACAGAAATATCTTGAGAAAATAGATGAAATTCCTAATTAGCAATGGTTTACCATATTCCATAGCATAAGTTCGGTTAACCAAAATCCAACTATAAAACACACACATATGAAGAGGGATGACACCCAAAAATGTGTCGAGACTCGATTTAGATGGTAAGAAATGAGAGCATGTTTCATTTATATTTAAAATTTTCATTCCCTCATGTCTAGGTGCCATGAAAACCAAAATGTGTGTGTGTTTTAACTCTACAAAATGCTGGTGTATTTTAGGTCTACAAAACACATGTCTGTAATATCTAGAGATAAAACACACACAAGTTTTGTAGAGCTAAAATGCATGTGTGATGTTAAAGACATCAAATTTACCTTACGGGTAAGGGGGAAGAGGGGGGTTAGGGGAGAGAAAGAGATAGATATCGAGGTTTGGGGGTAATGGTTTAGGGAGGATTATGGTAGTTAGAGGGAAGAGGGGGTATATGGTGGTGGTAGAGAGAGAGACGGGGGAGTTGTAAGTGGTACAAGGAAGGTGATTAGAGAGAGAGAGAGAGAGAGAGAGTGAGAGAGAGAGAGAGAGAGAGAGAGGGTTTGTGTTAGGGGGAGGAGTATGCGGGTGTGTGTGTGTGTGAAATAGAGAGAAAGGGGAAAATGAGATGTTATGGGTAGGGATAGTAAAAGAGGGGTTAGGGAGAGAGAGTGAAGGGTTAGGGGTAGTAAGAGTGTGAGAGGGAGAGGGGGTGTTAGGGGATTAAGGGAGGGA
>LPNX010656486.1:0-28086 GCA_001517045.1 Pseudotsuga menziesii
AGTGATTATCCCGTAATTGTATCCGGTGACTTCGGTCGTCGAGAATGTGGTAGGATTGCATCGTCCTTGGACTTAGTCCTAAAGTGATAGGGACTGATTAACCCGTAATCAATCCGGTAACTTCGGTTGTCGAGAATGTGGTGGGATTGTATCATCCCTGGACTTTAAGTCCAAAAGTGATCCAAAGACTTTTTGTCTTTGAGTTGTTGATTGCAGGTTGTTGCTGATGATGATGATGCCGTACTGATCGAAAGATCATAGTATGATGATGATGACGTACTGATCGAAAGATCAGAGTATGATGATGATGACTTACTGATCTAAAAGATCAGAGTATGATGATGATGCACTATGATTATGATGTTTCTGATCGAAAGATCAAAGTATGATGATGATGTTTCTGATCGAAAGATCAGAGTATGATGATGATGTTTTTGATCGAAATATCAGAGTATGTTGATGATGTTTCTGATCGAAAGATCAGAGTATGATGATGTTGTTTCTATGTTGATGATGTTTCTGATCGAAAGATCAGAATGTGATGATGATTATGATCGATAGATCAGAATATGATGATGATGATGTTGTTGCTGATCGAGAGGTCAAAGTACTGAAGATGTTGCTGTTGATCGAAAGGTCAAGGTGCTGAAGATGTTGTTGTTGATCGAAAAGTCAAAATGCTGAAGATGTTGCTGATCAAAAGGACAAAATGCTGAAGATGTTGTTGCTGATCGAAAAATCAAAGTGTTGAAGATGTTGCTGATCAAAAGTTCAAAATGCTGAAGATGTTGTTGCTGATCGGATAGTCAAAGTGCTAAAGATGTTGTTGATTGAAATATCAAAATGCTGAAGATGTTGTTGATCAAAGACTGAAGATGTTGCTGATGATGAAGATTGAATATTGAAGATGAAGACTACATGATGTTGAAAAGCTTCCAATGATTTATAGATGTGTTACCTTGCTGATGTTGATGATGTCCCCTATCTCTACTCTTGTTGTTATTGATGTTGCTGTAGAATACCCTTCTCATTAAGGGGGAGTGTTAAAATATTGTAACTTCGAAGAATATTCTATATGTATCATTTTGCGGTCCCCGATGGTCCTACCGGGAGAACCACTTGTATTACATTGTACCCCGATGCTCCTAATCAGAATAACTAATAAGAGTCATGAGGTAGTCCCCTCTAATTGTAAAGGTGGGTCATCAGCACCCTAGTGTGGTTACTTGAGCCTACATGTGTAACTCGAGCCTACATAAGTTAACTTAAGCCGACATGTTAATTGAGTAAACTTTAAGTGAACGGATGAATATAAATAGAGGTGTAGTGCTCCTCATTTGAGACACACACTCACTTGGAATAGCGCACTTGTGTAGGAGAGGAGTTGCTGGAGAAGGAGGAGAATCAGGTTTTTGATCTCCTTGTTGGTTTTACCTTTTTCCCTTTTTGGGGCATCTATATTGAGGAAGCTTTTGCTAGGTTTTTCCATTTAGGGTTTTCCCAGGATAAATCTGTGGTGTTCTTGTGATACTGTTTCTTTCAGTGATCCTGTTTTATATGCTTTTATTATGAAAAATGAAATGATATACTGATGTCTTAGTTAAGCATATGAAAATTTAACATTGAGGAGCAGTTGGAAATAATGAAAAAATCATTAAGAGAACTGAACCTAAAAGTTCAGGACATCTGGTGCACAACCTGCTCGACGACCAGACATACCAAAGACAATTTTTGACAAGAAGTAAATCGACAAGATGTCTGTTTTGTTCAAACGAAATGTTTCTGTTACATTTGCTGAGAACATGGGTTACACATGATGAAGTACTGTCCTTACAATATGACAAATGGAAAAGCTTCATGGTGTGCGATCTAAGAGGTAAAAAGTCATGCGACAACCGACTTCCATTTGAACCTAAATAATTGACAAAATTACCATGCAGTCTACCAAACAAACGTTGTTGCTCAAAACAACGATAATATTCCAAGGAACAATGAACAAAGTGAAAAAAGTAGCCAACGCTATGAAGGTCGAAGATACGAGTGCCGGTATGACAATCGTCATGAAGGATTTGGAGGTTGAGGTCGATTCAATGGAAATCGAGACAATAGACCATGATGACCCATCCAGTGTTTTACATTATATAAAGAAGGCCACCGATATGCAGACAGTCCGTATAAAGATCAGAATGACCTAAAATTTTGTACTAGTTGTGGAGTGGGATATCAGTCACTAGAAGATTGTCCCACTATACTTGAAAAAAGAACTAAGAAGAAAAATGTTAATGTCTTGTCATGTGTGAAGAAATGTGATATAATTCCTACAAAGAATTTAGATGTAGTCACTAGATAAGGAACAAATATTGGTAATGACAATCCACGCACAAGTAAAACAAAAACCAAAGATGACTATCCTAATCCCACAAAGCAAAAACAATTGTATAATGATGCATCAAACATGTTCAAAGACTTCGCCCAACAAAAATAAATTGATAACAATCAACAAGATGTGTCACAAGAATTACTTAACTTTATACATAATGACAAATCAATAGCATAGTTTATTGATATGATATATAATATTAAAAACAAGACTAGCATGGAGAAACAACCTAAAAATATATGCAACCTTAATCATAAAGATAAGAGTGATGGTGACCAACTTTTCCACCTGGAAATTGAAGGATATCACGTTTGACAAGTTGTTCTTGACTTTGGATCCCAAGTAGATATTGTGACACAAGATACATGGGAACAACTAGGCAGACCTCAACTAAATGAATCAGGCATGTATCTCAAATTAGTAGATCAAGGATTGATTGAACCTATCAGTGTATGGTGCAATGTCGACACAACTATTAAAGGAATTACCACAAAATTCGATTTTGAAATCATCGACCCGAAAGAAGGATCCAGTTCTTTCCCAGCTAAGTGGGCCGACCATGGGGATGCAAGATGAAAGCATTGATTTTGTTAGAAAAAGAGAGGATAAAGCTCAAAGGAAGCAGACAAAAGCCTACTGTCCCCATTCACCCTTCTCAAGGTGAACCTTGGACTGAATCGATAGATGAGGAAGTTGACGTTCAAAAAATCTAAAAAATACAAAATAACGAAGACTATATTGAGCCAAACATATACGAGGAACTTCACTTAGGGAACCAAATTCAATTGGCTATAATTCGGATGCAGAATTATACGATTGGGAGATAGAAAATTATGAAACTCAAGAACAAGGATGTTGGACTATCCAAGCTATATCAAAGAAACCGACTCAACAATGAATTCTGGTGTACATAATTCCAAAAAAAATTGAAAGAAAAACTAGGGAATACTCTTCTTTAACACTGATTAAAACTAAAAATAAACCACCTCTTCGTTATAAATAAAGAGAGTCACCAGTACTTCATATTGAACAAGTTTCTAAAAACTTAGGATAGAACGACCGACTACAAATCCCAGTTGATACGTTTACATGTCAAGCTAATCGATGGTGGGATACTCATCAGTCGAGGCTACAAACGTGGAAAACAAATTTGACATACTTCATCGAGAGATTCAGCAGAAGGAAGCTAACTAAACAGGCACAAATACCAGTCTTCACACAAGGAAAAAACCCTAAAAACCGCATAAGTATATACGAAAGGGAATGGAGAAGAATTGGGTACAAAGACGAACAAACATGACCACACTTATTTCCATCCACACTTGATGACTTACCAAACAAATGGTATAAGATGGAATTAGCTCTAGGCAAAACATTCATGTGGCAGGAGCTTAAGGAAAATTTCATTAAAGAATTTAGATTCATACCGGAAGATGCTAAACCGGTCGAAGTAATAGAAAAAATAAAAACATTTATACAACTGACTGTTCATCATACATCAACACAAAACCATAACCAACTGAAAGCATCTTGTAATAACATTCAATTGAATAAAATACCACAGTTGACAAGACTTCGACTAGAAAATGAGCGCACTCTTGGAAAAAGCTTTCAGTAGAAAAATGATCATCTAGAAACAGTAAAACCAATTAAAACAATACTCAAAGTTGAGTTGACCAACATAGAAGATACCGACAGGATGACAGCAACAGATTTCCCAACATCATTTTCACATTTTAAAGAAGGAAGTCGACAAATAAATGAAAGGAAGGCACCTGAATGGATGGATGTGAAAGTTAAAACCAAAGAAGTCGATATCTCTAATGATGATCGAACAAAAATGGCATGAATAGGTGATTAGTGGAACGACTAACAAACAACCGAAATAGTTAACCTACTTAAGGAATTTCAGAATGTCTTTTCCAGAGACTGTAAAGACCTTAAATGATTAGTACAAGAGATAGGTGAAATTAAAATAGACATAAACCTAATGCAAGACCGATTAAGAAAAGGCCTTATAGATTAATTCACAAATACAAGGAAATAGTGAAAAAGGATATTGACAACATGTTAGTAGCAGGGATCATATATCAAATCAACCAATCATAATGGGAAATCCCTATGGTCATCCAACCGAAAAAGCATGATACGACAAAATTATGGATATGTGTCGATTTCTGAGAGATAAATAAAGTCACCCTAACAGATCCATTTCCAACTCCATTCGTAAATGAAATCTTAAATGAAGTTATAGGACATGAATGCTACTCGTTTACAGATGGATTCTCAGGATATAATAAAGTCCCGATTGCTAAGGAAAAATAGAAGAAAATGACATTTGTCCGTGAATTCAATTCATTTGCTTACAACATCATGCCATTCGGGATAGATAAAGAATGCACCAGCTGTATTTTCAAGGATAGTGGCCAAATCATTTCAAGAATACAATATATACAAGACGATGGTTGTATACTTTAATGATTGGACAATTTACTCCATGTTGAAAGATCACTGTAAGTGGCTAAGACTAATGTTGGAAAGATGTCAACAAATCCAGTTATCTCTCAAAATAAGGGAATGCATGTTTGTGACCCCCATCGGATTCTTATTAGGACATATTGTGAGCAAGGAGGGTATCAAAGTTGAATTTTCCAAAATAAAGATAATCCTAAACCTAAAACCCCTAGTAAACCCAAAACAAGTCAAAGTATTACTAGGACATACAGGATATTATAGAAAATTCATTTGTCACTATTCAAATATGACGTACCTGTTAGAACAGATATTGAAAGAAGACCAAGAATATGACTGGACTGAGGAATGTGATGCTTCCTTCGACATGTTGAAGAAAAAATTAGTTGAAGCACCCATTCTCATATTCCCAAACTGGTCAATCAAATTTCATGTCCACATTAATGCATCATGCATAGAAATAGGTGTAATATTGACACAACCTGGAGATGACGGGAGGGATTATCCAATTGTGCATAGAAGTCGAAAAATAAATAAGGCAGACCATAACTATTCAACAATAGAAAGAGAGGTATTGAGAATGGTATTCACATTACGAAAATATCGACATTACCTATTGGCTAATCCTACATAGATCACCAAGCTTTAAAATACTTGGTAAACAAACCATTACATCATGGAAGAATATGTCATTGGTTGTTACTATTCCAAGAATTTGAGTTCAAATTAGTAGTTCGAATAGGGAAGCTAAATGTCGGACTCGACCACTTGTCAAGAATCGACATGGGAGAGGAACCGACAAGAGTCAAAGACGATCTTCTCGATGCACATCTATTTCGAATAGAAGTTGTACCAAAAGAACTAGAAGAGATAGCTCAATTTCTAGAGAATGGTCGGGCACCTGAAGGTTTGAGCAATAAAAAGAAACAAATTCCAAGAATTAAGGCTGCACCATACACCCTAATTAATGGATTCTTATACAAAATGAGCTTGGATGAAGTACTATGTCGGTGTGTTCTAGAACATGAAAGAGAAAACATAATGCATGAAGCACACTATGGACTAGCTGGAGGACATTTCCAATCGGGAACGACTACCAAAAAGATCCAACAGTCGGGACTATGGTGGCCAACATTACACAAAGATTGTCAAAATTTTGTTAGTAATGTGATCGCTGTCAACGTTTAGGCCGGCCTCTACCTAGTATTGAGGTGCATTTAATTTTGGTAAACCCAAGTCTAACATTTTATATCTAGGCTATCAAATTCATTCGACAATTTCCAGTTGTAGCAAGAAGGACAGGAACATGATATATCATAACAACAGTGGAGTATGTTACTAAATGGCCAGAGGTAGAACCTGTCGGAACCTGCTCTAGTGAAGTGGCTTCCAAGTTCATATATGAAAATATAATTACTAGATTTGGTTGTCTGTTGACTTTAATAAGTGACCAAGGATCACATTTTATTAACAGAACTATTGCAGCATTGACAGAACAATTCAAGATCGACCATAGACAAAGTACAACTTATCACCCTCAGTCTAATGGGGAAATAGAAGCATTTAATAAAACCCTCACAAGAGGCCTAGCAAAAATATGTAACACTAATAGAGATTACTGGGATGAAAAAATTCCTGCTGTTCTATGGTATTATCGTACAACATATAAAAGATCCATTGACCAAACACCATTTTGACTAGTCTATGGCCAAGACGCAGTCACCCCCTTACACTTTCGATAGTAGACACTGGTGGTAGCCGACGTATTACATATTAATGTCGAAGAAGAAAAGAAGGTCTGACTAATGCAACTAGCTAAACTGGAGGAAGACTGACTTATGGCTATACAACATCAAGAGATTCAAAAACAACAACAAAAAGCATGGCACGACTGAAAAATTAAAAACAAAAATTTGTCAGTTGGAAATCTTGCAATAATGTATAACAGTCGGTTGAAAGGAAAACCAAAGAAACTACACACTGTTGATGTATTTGTAACTTTGGAATGTATTCATTTGTATATTTTATGTATTGTACCCCGATGTTTATTCCAGGAAGTATCTATAATGTAATTGAGTCATTTCATGCCCCGATGATCCTATCGAGAGATTCAATAGTGTAAACAAGTCATGTAAATTCATAGAGGGTAACCCTCCTTAATGATCAAGGGTTAAAGTCTCCACAGTTGTGGGGCCCTAGGGTTATTAGACTCTCCTAGAGAAGTCGACCCTAGTGAGTTATTGTCAAGTCGGGAATTAGTATAAATAGAGAGTGAGCCTCTCTATTTATCATACATTCACTCACACTCAATTGGAGCACATAACTGAGAGAGAAAGAAGAAGCTGGGACAAGAGAGAGAGAGACTACTGCTGTCGGGAGATCATCTTATTGTTTTTGGGTTTTACTTTTGGTGTTGATTCTATCTCTAAGGAAGTTGCGGGGTTTTCTCCTTTATGGTTTCCCCAAGGAAAATCTTTGTGTCTGTTGTTTCTTGTGTTTGATTGGTGTGCTTGTTATTCTCTTAGTTAAAGATCCTAAGATAATGCTAGCTTGAATGATAAAAATCTAACATGGTATCGGAGCTAACCTGAGAAGAAGACACTATGCAACTGTGAAAACTAGGGCTTCCTACTTTTTGGATATCTCTCCACAGATTTTTAGCAAAAGAAGGTTGGGATGACTCTCCTCTATAGGGTGCATCTTTATGTCAAAACATAATCGGATTTTGAGCATTTTCAGTTTTTAACCTGACACTGCTGCCGAAAATTAGGGCTTTCCACAGAAGTGGAATTTTTGAGTGATCCTAGGTGTGGATTGATCTCCTCCCCAAAATTGAATTTTAGAGATCAAGATCAAAGTTTTTGGCTGGGTAGAGCTCCAGGAAAGTCAAACCCTAATATGCTCCTGAACCATCTCTGTAGAGATTCAGCTCCAGATCCAGTTCCGACATCTTAACCTGGCAAGATCTAAATATTTTGTATTTCCATTTGAGGTTCTCAGTTAAGATGTCTAATCATACCAAGCTTGATGAAAAGCTTGAGGGCGTTGATAACTTTCGAGCTTGGAAGTATAGGATCTCCCTGGTCCTAGAAGAAAATGAGTTGGACTCTTACATCAATGAAGAGGTTCCAGTTCTAGAGGCAGATGAGGCTAAGGCCTTACACAAAAATAAATTGGTCATGGTTAAGAGGATTATTGCTGATTCAATCAAGGATCACCTCATACCAGAGGTGTGCTCCCTAAAGACACCTAAAGCAATGTTTGATTCCCTGACCAAACTATTTGAAGGAAAGAACATAAATCGAAAGATGACTTTGAGGAACCGGTTGAAGAATGTAAAGATCCAGAATGCGGAGACCATATAGTCTTACTTTACAAGGGTCTCTCAGATCAAGGAACAGCTGGCAGCAGTAGATGAAGAAGTGGAGAATGTAGAAATTGTGATGACCACCTTGAATGGTCTACCTAGATCATGGGACTCCTTCATTCAAGGGATTTTTTCAAGAAAGAAGCTAGTCAAGTTCAATAGGCTGTGGGAAGAATGGTCACAAGAAGAATCTCGAATAATAGCTTGAGAAGAAAATATGGGAAGTGAATATCAAGCTATCACAGTACACTCCAAGAAAAGCAGAAGAGACTTTCATCATCCCAAAGGTAAGCACTTCCACCAGAAAGATAACGCTAGAATATCTAACAGAGATTTATCTAAACTCAGATGCTATACATGTGATGAAAGAGGAAAATTTGCAAGAGATTATCCTAGAAACAAAAATGGCTCTCATAAGAAGAAGGGAAACAAGAGAAGACATCATGCTCATGCTGGAGAGGATGATGAACCTTCCACAAAGAGAATCAAACAAGAAATTGATGATTCTTCAAGTGAAGAAGAATATGTTTTAATTTCCGCTCTCACGGGAACTGCCACACATGGAAGCAATGATTGGCTAATAGATAGTGGGGATTCCAAACATATGACAAGATTCAAAGAATCCTTTGTTAAACTATCCGAACATGAGTCACCTCACAAGGTGAAACTTGGGGATGACTATCAGTATCCAATAAAAGGTAGCGGTGAATCCTCCTATAAGCTAGACTCTGGAAAGTCTATGAAGATGAAATATGTATTGTTTGTACCAGGACTAAAGAAGAATCTCCTCTTTATATCTGCATTGGATGCAAAAGGTATAAGACTTTCATTTATAGATGGTCAAGTCATCATGTGGCCAAAAGGAAAGACTATTGGCGATGCAGTAGTAATTGGAGAACAAGAGGGAGGACTATATAGATTAAAGGTCCAACTAGAACAAGATTTGGTTCATGACTCAGTAGAACCAAATGAACTTTGGCATAGAAGGCTTGCACATGTGCACTATAGAGCACTACCACTTGCAAGCAAAGCTATTGAAGTTCTTCCAGAAATACAGACAAAACATGATGCTGCCTGCAAAGGATGTGCGAGAGGAAAGAACACAAAGAAGACATTTCCAAGTAGCGAAAGAAAGGAAAAAGGAATCTTGGAAATAATTCACTCCGATGTATGCGGTCCGATGTCATCCAGTTCATTAAGTGGGTATGTATACTATGTTTCTTTTATCATGCTTTTTCTAGGAAGACATGGATATACTTCATGAAGAACAAAGATGAAGTATTCAACAAGTTCAAGGAATTCAAATGCTTGATCGAAAACTACACAGAAAAGAAGATCAATATTTTCTGATCAGACAATGGTGGAGAATTCACATCAAATAAATTCAAATTGTTATGCAGAGACTCGTGGATTAAGAGGGAGTTACCCACTCCATATAATCCACAGCAGAATGGGGTTGTAGAAAGGAAGAATATAACTATCATGGAAGTTGCAAGGGCAATGCTTCATGATCAAGATCTTCCCATGCATCTATAGGTAGAAGCTACAAGAACAATTGTGTATGTACATAATCATACTCCACAGAGATTGGTCAAGAACAAGACACTTGAAGAAGTATTTTGCAGCAAGAAACCAGAGGTCAACCATCTTAGAATATTCGACTATCCAAGCTACAAACACATTCCAAAATAAAAGAGGACAAAGTTAGATCCTTGTGGAAAGAAGGGTATATTTGTGGGATATAGTGAAAGCTCGAAATCTTACAGAATATACTTCACAGGATTCAAGAAGATTGACATTAGTAGAGACATAATATTCGACGAAGATTCATCCTACAACAAATTTAGAAAGAGACCAGTTGAAGACTCTGAAGAAACATAATTACCCAGAATCCCTAATACAACAATAAATGAAGTAAATCTAGAAGAGGATCGAGAAATGGAAGAACCTCATGAACATGTAGATCCACCTGAGGAAAAGAATCCTCACAAGAGGAAACCTACATGGGTATGAGAGGCTATCCAAGGTGTATAAAGATATAGGGATCAGAATAAATACACAGAGAAAGAAAGAGAACTAGGTCCTGCCCCGTATATGTAGCCCTATTATGTGACATCATTGATAAAGAACCTTCCAACTATGAAGAAGTGACATAGAATAAAGAATGGAAGGATTTTATGATTGAGGAGTACCAGTTGATCATGAAGAATGATGTCTAAGATGTTGTCCCTAGACCAGAGGGGAATTATATTGTGACTTCCAAATGGATCTACAAGATCAAGCATGCTGTAGATGGTATCATATAGAAATATAAAGCAAGATTTATGGATCGTGGCTTCTCCTAGAAACAAGGAATAGATTATGAAGAAACGTTTGCACTTGTAGCTAGATACACTTCCATCAGATTAGTACTTGCTCTGGTTGCAGTAATGAAATGGAAGATACACCAGATGGATGTCAAGACTGCCTTCTTGAATGGTGTAGTAGAAGAGGAAGTGTATGTGGAACAACCACTCAGTTTTGAGACACATGATAGAGAGACTCATGTGTGTAAATTGAAGAAATCCCTGTACGGTTTGAAACAGGCACCCAGGACATGTTACGGCAGAATTGACAACTTCCTATCTAGTTTGGGCTTTACCAAAAGTAAAGCAGATTCCAACCTTTACTACAAGGTTGAAGAAGGGAACCTAGTGATACTCCTACTGTATGTAGATGATATGTTTGTGACAGGTATGGATGGGTTGATTGTTGATACAAAGAGGAAGCTTGCTGCCGAGTTCAAAATGAAGGACTTGGGTATGATGCACTATTTTCTAGGCATGGAGGTGTGGCAAAATGCAGATGGAATTTCCCTGGGATAAGGGAAGTATGCAATAGAGATCTTGAAGAGGTTTGGGATGATGGATTGTAAGGACATGAACACACCTATGGAATCGAACCTGAAGCTATTGAGTGATGCTTTATCAAAAGTGGTTGATGCTACAATGTATTGTCAGATGGTTGGGTCCTTGATGTACCTGACGAATACAAGATCAGATATTTGCTTTGCTATGAGCACATTGAGCCAGTTCCTGATAGATCCTAGACATGTTCACTTGATTGCTGCAAAGCATATTCTGAGGTACCTGAAGGGTATAGTTGATTATGGGCTCAAGTATGAGGTGAATCAGAAGATTAACCTGGAAGGTTATGTTGATTCAGATTGGGCAGGCAGTGCCATCGATAGGAAGAGAACTTCAGGGTGCTGCTTCAGTATGGGATCAGGTGTGATCTCTTGGTTTAGCAGGAAGTAGTCCTATGAGGCACTGAGTACAGTCGAAGTAGAGTATGTCACAACTTGTTTACGACTATATGTGAGTTAGTGTGGCTTAGAAAGCTACTATCTGATTTGTTTGATCTCCAGTTGGATGCTACTTGCATATATTGCGACAACCAGAGTTGT
Source organism: Pseudotsuga menziesii (assembly GCA_001517045.1). Classification (NCBI taxonomy): domain Eukaryota; kingdom Viridiplantae; phylum Streptophyta; class Pinopsida; order Pinales; family Pinaceae; genus Pseudotsuga; species Pseudotsuga menziesii. The sequence goes on from LPNX010656486.1 coordinate 11,665, forward strand.
GTGAAGTTGTTTGAGAACCCCGTGTTCCATGACAAGTCAAAGCATATTGAGATCAAATATCACTATATCATGGATATGTTGCAGAGAGGAGCAGTGAAGCTCTAGTATGTTGCAACAGATGAACAAATAGCTGATGTGTTGACCAATCCATTGGCCAGAGTGAAGTTTGAGTACTTTAGGGAGAAGCTTGGTGTTCTCTAGATTGAGGTTTCCTCCAAGGGGAGGTGATGAGGTCGAGAGCCATTTTGACATGGTGATAGGATTGGTTCCTTCCATGGTCAGATGTAAGTGCAGAGCCATTCTGATATGACTGTGGTATTGGCTCCCACATGATCAGATGTAAGAACAAATCCATTCTGATATAACTGTGGGATTGGGTCCCACATGATCAGATGTAAGTGTAGAGCCATTCTGATATGACTGTGGGATTGGGTCCCACATGATTAGATATAAGTGCAGAGCCTTTTCCTGGATGATAGATGGTGTGTCCTATCATGCCGACGGATATAAGTGCAGAGCCTTTCCCCGGATGATAGATGGTGTGTCCTATCATGCTGATGGATGTAAGTGCATAGCATTTCTTTGGATGGTAGATGGTGTGTCCAACCATGCCAATAGATATAAGTGTTGAATCCATTACTTGGATAGTAGATGGTGTGCCCTACTATGCCAAAGGATGTAAGTGCCGAGCCTTTCTGACTGGGTCAAATATAAGTGTCGTGAGTTTCTATGGATAATAGATGGTGTGTCATGCTATGCCAGTAGATGTAAGTACTGAGCCTTTCCTTGGATGATAGATGGTGTGTCCTATCATGCCAGTGGATGTGAGTGCTGGCCCTTTTTGAGATGGTGCTGTATGTGTTCCTCCCATGGTTAGATGTGAGTGTTGGGCATGCCTTTCTGACATGGTTGTTGGATGTGTTCCTCCCATGGTCAGATGTAAGTGTTGGGCAGGTTGTTCTGACTAAGGGTCAAATATAAGCACTGAAGAATACCTACTTGGAGGCTAGGCCTACAACCAGCATGAAAAAGGGATGGCTCTGTAGAAATTCCTATGACGAGAAGAATCAAGAGATATCACCAGTGATGATGATCCAATAGTGATGATCTAGATCCAGTGATGATCCATATCCAATGATCATGACCCAGTGATGATCCAATGATGATCTAGATCCAGTAATGAAGATGACTTGAAGATGAAGATGGCTTGAAGATGAAGATAACTTGATGATGATCCAGATGATACATAGAAGAAGACATGTGCTGATAAATTGTTTCGCGAGAATACCTTCCTAGTTAAGAGGGAGTGTTGATGTATTTGTAACTTTGGAATGTATTCACTTGTATATTTTATGTATTGTACCCCGATGTTTATTTCGGAAAGTATCTGTAATGTAATTGAGTCATGTCATGCCCTGATGTTCCTATAGGGAGATTCAATAATGTAAAAAAGTCATGTAAAGTCATAGAGGGTAACCCTCCTTATTGATCAAGGGTTAAAGTCCCCACAGTTGTGGGACCCTAGGGTTATTAGACTCTCCTAGAGAAGTCAGCCCTAGTGAGTTATTGTCAAGTCAATAATTATTATAAATAGAGAGTGAGACTCTCTATTATCATACATTCACTCACACTCAGTTAGAGTGCATAACTGAGAGAGAAAGAAGAAGCTGGGACAAGAGAGAGAGAGACTACTGTTGTCGGGAGATCATCTTATTGTTTTTGGGTTTTACTTTTGGCGCTGATTCTATATTTGAGGAAGTTGTGGGGTTTTCTGCTTTATGGTTTCCCCGAGGAAAATATTTGTGTCTATTGTCTCTTGTATTTGATTGCTGTGCTTGCTATTATCTCAGTTAAATATCCTAAGATAATGCCATCTTGAATGATAAAAATCTAACACACACAAAGTGGATGGGACCCTATATCATGGAAGAAATCAATGCCAAAGGATTAGTTTGATTGAGAACGTTACAAGGGAGAGTATTTCAGAAAATGGTAAATGGTGCCCGACTAAAACAGTACCAAAACTGAAAAATTTGAAAAAAAAAGAAACAGTTATCATAACTGTTAACAAAAAAATATAAAAACTAGAAAAACAAAAACCTAAAATCCAAAAGAATCAAAGAAGACCAAAATGATAGGAAATCTAGAAAGACGTAGCAGAATGCAATTCGACAATGATCGACATTTCCATTATCGACATACCACATACCAACCATACAATCGATATCAACAAGAGGATCAAAAGGTCCAATCAACCCATCATGACTACGGTCAGGAGGAGCGCCAAAACTGGAGTGCATTAAAGGAGCCTTCAATAGAGCGCCCTGTTCCTGTGGGTATCAAAGAATGGTTGGTTGAAAGACTAACAGGAACATCGATAGGAAATAAATCCAAAGGGTTAATTGTTGGACAAATTCAAGCTTCCACACCCAAAATGGTAGCCAAAATTGTGTCCACAGGCCTGACTGTCACGGGACGACGATGCGATTTGATACTCGACATGCTGGAAGATGTTGACTGTATAGTGGAATCAGGGAAAGTTTACTGCTGGGATCAATACGTGGTTGACATGTTCAAATCCATTTGTGAAAAATGCCAGGAAATAGGTGAAATAATCATATTTTTGTCACTAATAATATGGATAGCTATGTATGACCTATGTCCAGTCAGAGATCCACAAATCCTAGAACTGCCCAGGTTTCATATGTGGTGTTTCAAGTCGTTTTCAATGGCTGGAACTCCACAGGAACTAGAAGAAGGAAAATTGTTCCTAGAAAATTGGTTTCAAAACCTAAAAATCAAAACAACAAGATGGAGGGTGCCTTAAAACATTTGAATATGTCTGCCCCCAACAGTAGATATCCAATTAGAACTTGACTGCACTGCAGTCTGGTATTCACAAGGTACCACAACAAAAGAAAAACCTCTCGACTACTATCCAACAGTTGAGGAATTTTTCATAGAATTATCCCGTCAGTCTAAAACCAAAATAACCATACCGATGAGCGCAAAAGAGATTAACCAACCTATTATCGAACCATTAATTAACCAAGAGAAGGAAGAAGACTATGAATTTCACCTTCATATTAGTACCTTCACTTCTGAAGATGGCCCGACAGAGGATCAAAACCCTCTTTAGATTGAAAATGTACCGACTGAAAAAAACAGATGTACTGACACAAAAAAACACTACTGTCTTGACTCAACAGTAGGAGGAGGAGGGAGGAGAACAGACAGATGAAGAAACTCAATCCGACAGACTTGAGTATGCTATGACAAAATAAAATATAAAAATAATATCTCAGGAGATATCAACATCAAGAAAAATTAAAGGGAGTCAGGCACAAGGAAAGGGGAAGCAAAAACTCATCCTTCCGAAGGAGTCAGAAGATGAAGAATAATTACTTGCTGCCACTGCCAACATTTTGGAGGATGTTGCACTGAACAAAGTATCTGTTGAAACACAGTTCAAACAATTCATCGAGTCAGGAGCAAAGCAAGGTGGGCCTAAAAAGGAAAGAGTTTATACCCCTCCCAGAATAAGTCCTATTGATTTGACACCAGAGTCCCCACGACCTTCTCCAACCAGAATAACACTAGACTCCACCATCGCCATATCACCAATATACAAATATATAATCCCTGGAACCCTTAAAGAAAAAAATGATAAAGATGTTGAACTTCAAGAATTTATCAAAAAACTATCAAATCTATTCCTCAATTCCCAACAAATAAACACCATGCATAAAATCACAGAGTCAAGCTTTGGTCGACGAAGTCTCACCCCAAAAAACAACCAAGTATCACCATAGCCAAAAGTTGTGGGACTTATCAGATCGTCATTTATCTGAAACCTTGACAAAACATTCGTGGTTGTAGCATACCAATTCTCATAATTCACACCAACTATCCCAAAACTTCCTGTTAATGAGGTAGATGAGGGAACACTTGATCTTGAGGGCAATGATCAAGAAACACTAGATGAATAAATCGACAACCCTGTTGACTTGCAACCGGAAGTCAAAATTCCCATGGTGACAAATAACCTTCCTACCACTCCATTAGCTCCAGACCATTCATCGTCACCATCACCACCACCAATTCCATAGTCCCCTCACAATCCACAACCACCATCTTCACCCCCACAGGATGCAAAAACAGCTCCAAGCCCTACCCCTGAAATTCAGCTAGTTAACTCGACCACAACAGAAGTTCAATCGACTAGAAATCCACTGAATGAAGAGCAACAAACAAAGCAACAACAACCAACATCAGTACCAACATGACCAATGGTGTTCCATCACTCTAAACATAAAAGAAAAATAAAAGAAAAGAAGAAAAGAGAACATCAACATACACAATAGGCATCAATAGTTATCCATCTTCATCAACTAGGGTCGACTAATGCAGTTGACACACCAACACTTAGAGATGGTGAATAGGACCAATTATTGGGAGCACTCACTAAAGAGGCTGCAACAAGAAATCAAAGCAGAAGAGAAAATATAGAAAAACTTTAAGTAGAACAAGTTGAATTACTGATCAAATGAAAGAATTTGACACAAACAGTTCTCCCAGGAATAACAGAGACCGAAACCGACAAACCATTGGAGAGAGAATACCAGTTGTTGGAAAGTGTCATGTTGAACCTTCAGACACAACTGCAGGCCAAGAAAGATGAGAAAAAAGGAGATACTTTTGTGCTACTGAGACATCGGTACACAACATTTTCAAAATCCCACAAGGCACTGCAGGAGCATTTAGACGATTCTGCCACCATAAAAGAAGTACTGTGAAACTGGTATACTTATTGTGGTCATGTATTATAGCAGGCTCAAGAGACTCATGAACACATCAAATCATTATGAAATAAACAAGGTCTGGAGGAAGCAATGAGGAGCACTGTACAAGATAATATTGTACTGGAGACAACAAAAATAAAAAAATTAGAAAAACAAGCAGATCAGTGGATGAATCAAGAACTACCCAGCGTCGACGCACTCGACAAAATTTGTCCATGAATAAAAAAAATTCTTGACAAAGCAGAGGAAAAAACTCAACTATTGGGAATCGACATGGTCAATATCACATACCTACCAATAGAAGAAAAGATGCTGATTCTGTCAAGCATTACAACCTTTACCATTGACATTCAGAATGGTCTCCGCAATTGGATAGAATTTCAACATCAACTAGCCATTACAACAGAATCCATTGTGGAGATATGTGTATAGAAACGACCATCTATTTGACTGCACATCCCATGAAGACAAAACAAATTGGAAGCAAACTACTTCAGACAGGGTATTTTTGTTACCTCCCCTATTCTTCGGGATGAAGAAAGATTTTGTTCCCAGGGGATATGTTGGAGGAGATATTCGGTGAGACGACTAGACTAGTTAGCAGACTAATTAGAGATTAGGTTAGTCTCCAAAGTTCATGTCAATTGACTGAACCGACAAGTAGTTATTCATAACTGTTTTGTAATCATATATAATATCCTGTTGAGCCAGATACGAACTTGGTTCGGTTTGATGTTTGTATGAACCCTTATGTGTTTTGTGTAATATAAAGCCGTTATTCGATCTACTATCCTTGTCTCTTGTCTTTGTTATGATTATATGATTCTTTGTGTGTATTATTGGTAACTTAATGATCTGAGTGATTACAACAGTGATCAGTTGATGAGTAGTGATCAGATGATGAGCAATGGTTAGTAGTGGAAGTGGTTGTGCAGTATGGTATAGGTTGTGCTGTGTGGTACAGGTTGAGCAGTGTGGTACACATTTTGTAGTGTGGTACATGTTGAGCAGTATGGTAGAGGTTGTGCAGTGTGGTGTAGATTGTGCAGTATAGTACAGGTGCTGATTAGCAGGTCTGTAGGATCAGTGCGATTGCGGTTCAACAGTTTCTATCCTCTTATCAGGGTGGGAGGATGGGGCAAGGAAAGGGGGTCATAGCATCCTTTCGGTTGAAGCCAGAGAACCAGGGAGTTGCATATTCCTTCATGACATAGCTTGTAAATCAAGGGGTTGTTGCCTCCTTCCAGTTGCAGCTGGAAAATTGAATTCTTTGTAATAAGGGGGTTGTTTTCTCCTTCCAGTTATTTTTGGAAAACCAATTTAAAAATGCTTCCGTGGTTTCCCCCCCAGGACTTGGGTTTCCACGTAAAATCCTTGTGTATTATGTTGATATGATTTCTATATGATGATGATGATATGATGATGATAACAATGCTAATGATGATATAATGATAATGTGATAATGCATAATATTGAATAAGTTTTTGATTTTTAAAGTTAAAAAAAGTAATATAGACTGCACACACAGATTCACTCCCCCTCTCCGTGTTCCTGGTGTGCCCATATATTTAAATCGAAAACCATCTGCAGTCATTCAAATAACGTCATCTTGACTTCTATTCCTTTCACGGTAATCCATAAATTGCACTATGTTTTACCTGAACAATCATTGCAAACATGGAATAATAGTAATATAATGAAGAACCTTGCGAATCACCTTTTTTGTTACTTGAGATGTTCGATATCTACTGATATGACATTCCAGACATTCTATTGCAAATCCATGTTGATTATAATATATAAATGGTCATTGGGGTATGCATGAATTGCTTCATAATGCATTCCAATTTATTTCATGATGGAAGATAAATCTCGATATGTGTGAGGTAAAATATTTGACGGTGGTAACAAAAATTCAGCTATCAAGCTACAACAAATAAAAATAAACTTCTAGTTAATATAATCTATAAATAATATTAATGAAACACATTCATCCATATTAATTTGACTTATGAATTAAGAATACAATTATTAGATGAACAAAATAAAACCTTTATCACGATCATATATATGTGAGGGATTATTTTACATACCTTAACATACGTGTGACTGATATGTTTGAAAGAACATTCATAACCTTCAAGTTCATTATCAACAATATAGTAGAGAAAAGATTTGTATTGGATCCTTCATAAAGGGGTTTGTATACCTTCTCAAGAAGAGGTAAATCGTGGACATCATCAAAGTCGTTAATATTTTCATGGTCATCATCATCATCATCATCCATTCTAACATTAAATGAATCATGGATCAATGTATTTGCGCCATCATTTTCAACTACGTTATCAATATGATCATATTCTTCAATAGGATCATTAACTTATTCTCCATTATTCATAGATCCATGTTTCTCTGGTACTTCTTCAGAAAGAAATTCCTCTGGACGATATGACGTAGGATATATTTCCTTAATTATTACATGAAAACATCAATAGAAATAAGTTAATATAAGAAATATTAAAATAATACATACATTTATCAAAGCAATGAATATAAAAAATTTACAATGAAAAACTTACAAATGGATGATATTCATTTCCCCCTCAGCGTGTCCATGTTCCCTACAATGTTTTTTGGCTGTTGTGATCAATATTCTTCTCCTCTTAAAGCCCCTACATTGACTACATGGACAATAAAATTTCCCATCACCCCTTCTTTTCACTCCATCCCATAGTCTAGCAAGAAATTGTCGATCTTATTAGTCTGTATCAGGAATATTTCTATTTGACATTTTTTCACAAAGATAATGAATGAAGACTATTGACGATCTTAAAAAATCATGCTCCACACATTACTATTTTTGCAAACTGTATGTTGAAGAATAAAATAGTTTCTGCAAACCTTCTGTTGAAGAATAAAATAATTTCCAGAAATCGTCATTCGAAGAAAAAAATAATTTCCACAAACTTTCTGTCGAAGAATAAAATAATTTACACAAACTGTCCGTTGAAGAATAAAATAATTTCCGCAAATCGTCGCTTCTATAGCAAACATGTCGCAATATTTCTGTAATTTATAGATTTTCAAATTAAACGGTCATTGGATATCCGACGAAATGTAGCCTAGTGACCATTGTAAAAACATGCCAAAGGGATGTCGAATATTCGATAATAGGGATGTCGAATATCCGACAATAGGGCGTCGAAAAATAGACAAAAGGGATGTCAAAAAACCAAAATTAGGAAGGTCTAAAATCTGATAGGCAATTCTATCAAATTTTGTAATTTGAAAGTGAAATACGACGAAAAATTATTTTTCATCAGAATTCGTGGCATTTTCTCGTCGGATTTTGGGTTCAAATCTTGTTGTGCAAGCATACACCAATCCTGATAGTGCCCTACCCATAGTAGGAAAAGAAAATCCCACACCTTATGTCAATATTATCCCAAACATGTACAAATATTCTGACTACCTAGGCGCATATTTAGGCCCTCCACTTGAAATCCCCATCACAAAGGAGGGACTCATGTGTACCCTTTTCAACATTGAAAAAGAGTCTTCCAGCCCGAGGCATCATCATCAACAACTCTGTAATACCCTATATTTTATCCCCTGGACATATTATTATTGTTGTTATGTTGGACATAGTGGCATAAGGTTCCTGGACTATGATTTGCACATTATTATTATTTTTACTACGTTGAAATTCTAAAATAATTAATAAAATAAAAACAACCAGACGACTGATGCCACGAAATAGAGTATGAGGAACCATGATGTTACGAGAAAGGGGTTGTGGAAAAATGTTTACCTATGTGTGTTCATCCTGTGTTGATGTTGTACACCCTTGAAATTGTTATGTATTTGATGGACCCTCTTGGTTATGTACCCTCACATTTTATGTTACTCCTTGGTTTTATTTACATTGAGATTAATTTTTATTTGAGGATTGGAGTCCCTCTCTCACTTGGTACACCCTTATGAGTTGGATTAGCGTGCCTCTTAGTGTATCCAATTGATGTATAACTCGTATTTTTTTGTTTATGGAATGTAACTCTCATGCTTGTGTCCATCTCTCCCCCAATTTTAATTTCTCATCAAGGAATTAGATTTGCTGGTGTGGGAAAAGTCACTCTTGTCTATTGGTTCTTGTTTTCTCTCTTATGGTTGTGTTTTGGAAATTGTGGTTTTATATTTCTACTCTTGGTATGAGATATTTTTTGATTATGTTCCCAAGTTTATTTACTTTGGATCCACTGTAATTTCCCTAGATTGGAAGTGCTACTTGCCATTGGGTTGTAGTTGGAATATTGTTCTGGAGCCACTGGAATTTCCCTAGAGTGGAAGTAGAGGTCATAATTGTCATTGGGTTGTGCTTGGATTAATTTCTTGAGAGAAAATGTGGTTTAGTGCACTCTTTCTTGTGGCATCATGGTTCCATGTCGGGGGTTACCATTCCAAAGTGAGTTTTGGCTTGCATTGTGTCTATGGTTGGGTGAACGTGGCATGGTCGATCCCGATTGTGTATTTGGAAAAGATAAGTGCTTTATCTCATGTTTATTTGATTTATTTGTATATGGTATGATTTATTTATGGATTCACATGAAATTTTTTATGAAACGTATGAGCTATTTGTGGAGTAAAATTCTCATGGAATTCAATCTATTTATGCAAGTAAATTTTGTGAAGGAATTGGAAACTAGTTTTTGGGATTTTGTGCATAAATTGTTTGAGTAAATTATTATTAGTAAACTCTGATAAATAATGGATATTTATTCCCATTTTAATTATATAATGTTTATTTTTATGGTATATTATCCTCGGAATGGTTTAAGACACTTCTCTTTGATGCTCCTACATTTTTTTTGAAAACTAGTTCTTCGATTGGATTGTTTTCCATAGTTTGGATACTTCGCACATGAAGTGTTTGTAAAAATTGTCGAGTGTTAATTTTATTATTATTAATGATAATTAAAATTAAAATTTGTGTGATAATTTGAGGAAAATGTTCTTGATAGTGTTTGGGAAATGTCTTCCAAAATTCTAGATCAATTTTCAATTTCTACCTCTTTTAATGGAATTGTTTTGAGTAGATTTGTGACTTTCATATGAAGTGTTTGAAGAAATTTTAAAATGAGATATAAATATTTTATGACTGATAAAACATGTTATTTATATTTTTAATGGTATTTTAATGATTCTATGAGTTGAGGATTTCATTATTCTAGGAATTCCTAGAATTACTAGTCAATTCAGATGAGTAAAATTAGCTAGTTTTGTGAGTTATTTAATGAACAATATATGGGAGGAAGCTACATAAATATTGATATATATGACCCATGCTACAATTTCCATAGGATAAAATATTTGTATAGTCCTCTTTATTTTTCATTTATAAGGTTAAATTGAAAACTAGGTACATTGTGGTGAAAATTGATAACCAGTTGTGGATTGAAATCTCCATTTCTGTACAAAGTGGAATGATACAACCATGTGCTTTGTTTATAAAATTTAATTGTGACATAGGTGGATACTTATCAGGTGTGATACCTTAATTAAGGATGCATTTAATTTTGGTTCAACTATTTAAACTCAATTCCTTGCAGTGAATGTTAACTAGTTTCATTGGAATTGGTGGAAAATATCACCTTATGTGCAATTGGAATGATCTACAAATACAAATTTAATTGGATTTAGGTGCACTCATAAATATGTTTTTAAATTATTTAGTATTTCATTTTGTTTTAGTCGCATGGTTACAAGTTGATTTTGTGCAAGACTAGCCACTTATATTGGAAAACTAGTTAACTAGTCTTGTGGACTCCCTTTCATAATTACCATGATTAATTATTGTAATTTTGTCCAATAGAAATTATTTACGTGTAACTATATGTTATTAATCCATGGGGGTTGATAATCAATGGTTATTTTTTTAACATGTTGGAATTTTTCTGTAATTTATAGATTTTCAAATTCAACAGTCGTCGGATATCCGACGATATGTAGCCTAGTGACCGTTGTAAAAACATGCCAAAGGGATGTCGAATATCCGACAATAGGGATGCCAAATTCACAATAATAGGGATTCAAAAAACCGACAAAGGGGATGTCGAAAATCCGACATTAGGGAGGTCATAAATCTGACAGGTAATTCTTTCAATTTTAAAAAAAAATTAATCAAATTTCGTAATTTGAAAGTGAAATCTGACGACACAGTATTTTTCGTCGGATGTCATGAGATGTTCTAATAGGGTTTTGGGTTCAAATATTGTTGTGCAAGCATCCACCAATACTGATAGTGTCCTACCCATAGTATCCAAATAAAATCCCATGCCTTATTCCAACATTAGCCCATACATGCACAAAGATTCTGACCTCCTGGGCGCATATTCAGGCCCTCCTCCTGAAATCCCCATTACAATGGAGGGACTCATGTGTACCCTTTTCAGCACTAAAAAATAGTCTTCCACCCCCGAGGAATCATCATAAACAACTCTGTAATAACCTCTATTTTATCCCTTGGACATATTATTGTTGTTGTTATGTTGGACATAGTGGCACAATGTGCTTGCACTATGGTTTGCACATTATTATTATTTTTATTATGTTGAAATTATAAAATAATCAATAAAATAAAAACAATCAAACATCTGATTCCACGAAATAGAGTATGCAGAACCATGATGTTACGAGCAAGGGGTTGTGGAAAAATGCTTACCTATGTGTGTTCATGCTATGTTGATGTTGTACACCCTTTAAATTTTTATGTATTTGATGGACCCTCTTGGTTATGTACCCTACATTTTATGTTACTCCTTGGTTTTATTTACCTTGAGATTAATTTTTATTTGAGGATTGGAGTCCCTCTCTCACCCAGTGCACCCTTATGAGTTGGATATGAATGCCTCTTGGTGTATCCACTTTATGTGTAACTCCTATTTTTTATTTTTGGAATGTAACTCTCATTCTTGTGTCCCTCTCTCTCCCAATTTTAATTTATCATGAAGGAATTAGATTTATTGGCGTGGGAAAAGTCACTCTTGTGTGTTGGTTCATGTTTTTTTCTCTTATGATTGTGTTTTAGAAATTGTGGTTTGATATTGATACTCTTGGTATGAGATATTTGTTCATCTTGTTCCCAAGTTGAGTTACTTTGGAGCCACTATAATTTGCCTAGATTAGAATTTCTACTTTACATTCGGTTGGGGTTGGAATATTATTCTGGAGCCACTGGAATTTCCGTATAGTGGAAGTAGAGGTCACACTTGTCATTAGGTTGCATTTGGATTAATGTATTGAGTTAAATTGTGGTTTAGTGCACCCTTTCTTTTGGAATCATGGTTCCATATCAAGGGTTTCCATTCCAAAGTGATTTTTGGCTTGCATTGTGTTTATGGTTGGGTATAACGTGGCACAATCGATCCCGATTGTGTATTTGGGAAAGATAAGTGATTTATCTCATGTTTATTTGACCTATTTGTATATGGTATGATTTATTTATGGATTCACATGAAATTTTTTATTAAACTTATGGGCTATTTGTGGAATAAAACTGCCATGGAATTCAATCTATTTATGCAAGTAAATCTTGTGAAGGAATTGGAAACTAGTTTTATGGATTTTGTGCATAAATTGTTTGAGGAAAATATTCTTAGTAACCTCTGATAAATAATTGATATTTATTCTGCTTTTCATTATATAATTCATATTTTTATGGTATAATATCCTCGGAATGGTTTAAGACACTTTTATTTGATGCTTCTACATTTTATTTGAAAACTAGTTCTTCGATTGGATTGTTTTGCATAGTTTGGAAAATTCACACATGAAATGTTTGTAAAAAATACGTGAGTGTTAATTATTATGAATGATAAATACACTTAAAATTTATGTGATAATATGGGTTTAAAAAAAAAAAAAAAAAGTGGTATGAACCAAGAGATAGTTTGAATTAGGGAGTGTATGTGTGCACAATATAGGTGTGTACAACTCCCCCGAGATTGTGCTCTGGAGAGCGCGCGCGCTAGGGTTTGCTGAAGTGCTGTTCGTGAGGGCCCTCGCGCCCTGGCATGGATCCGCCTGATCCCTCGTTGGAGGATAGGTTCCAGTCCATCGTGGCTTCCCTTCCTCCAGTTTCTGCTGCCACCACCCCTTCTTCTTCGAAATTCATTAAGCGCTCGGAGGTCCCTGAAGTCAAGCTTAGTTCTGCCGCTTCCAAAAGAAAGGCAGTCACTCTATCTGAAAAAGGCTTTATCGGCTTGTTCACTGGATTATGGCCCTCGCCACGTTCTGTGGAAATATGGCTCAACAAGAACTGGAGAACCCTAATCCAGGGGGAAGTTCATCAAATCTTCTGTGGGAAAGGGTACTTTGCTTTTATCTTCGAAAAAAGGAGGATCGTGATCTCATCTTCAGGAATGGACCGTATTTCATGGGTCCGAGAGGTATGTACCTGAACAAATGGGATCTCTCCTTCAACCCTGAAAAAGATATCCCAAAGGCTGTCCCTGTGTGGGTTAAACTCCCGCATCTCCCTCTTCATTGCTGGAACGATGAGGATTTCCGAACAATAGGGAATACCCTAGGAAAATATGTGGATAAATCTGAACCAAAAGCCCTATGTTTTCTTGTGCCCGTATCTGTGTTGAAGTTGATTTAGAGAAAGGTCTCCCAGAGTCAATCATGCTCTCTCTTGATGGGTGGAACCATTTGCAAACAGTTGACTATGAGCAAATTCCCTTCAAGTGAAAATACTGTCATGAGTATGGCCATTTTGCTAAGTTCTGTCCGAAGAAACCAGAGAAACCCACCTCAGAAATCCCTCCCAATGAGGGATGGAATGTTGCAAACGGGAAGAAAGCTGCAAAACCCTCTAAGCAGCAAAATACTTCAACAAAGAGCGCCTCCGGAAATAGATTTGAGGCTCTGGAGACTGAAGACCAGGAAGCAGAAAAACAGGTGGAAGACCCAAAGGATGACACTCAGCCGAGATTAGAGCCTCATGCCACCTCTGCCTCACAGGAGAAAGAAGGTCGAGAAGGCGGTCCAGAAGTTCGCATGGAAAAGGAAACCCAAGAAGAGGATCTAGGAGATTATGGGGAGAAACAAGATAAAACAATGACCTCTGAAGGATTTATCACTCGCTCGAGGGAAAAAGTTAGCACTGAGGAACAAAAAGACACCTCTGTAGAGGAACAAGAACCCCTTTCCAGAAAGGGAAGGAAAACCAACAAAGCCATTAGAGAACAGGAAGCAGCAAGGGAAAAGGCAGCAGGGAAACAGGCCAATCTAGATTTCCTCGTTAAAACTTCCCAAGCAAGCAAATATCTCCTTACTGCAGAAGAGGAAAAAAAGGAGAGAGAGAAAGCCCTCAAACAACATCGTAAATAATGAAAATAGTCTCCTGGAACTGTAGAGGTTTGGGCGGTTCGCAGAAGCTAGAAGTTATCAAAAGATTCAAGTCAATGGAATCTACCACAATCCTTCTTCTTCAGGAGACTAAAAAACCTGCTGATGAAAGCATAGCCCTTCTAAAGAGTATATGGACAAATGGAAAAGGCCTCGCTGTTAGCACCAGTGGTGCTTCAGGAGGGCTTCTCTACTGGTGGAACTCAGATAAGTTTGAGCTGAGATTAGCTATTGAAAATAGGAATTGGATCCTTTTAAAATTAGAAAATAAGGAAACTAGAAGAAAATTCTGGATTGGGAATGTTTATGGCCCAACCATAAACTCTCAAAAGGACAGCTTTTGGACCTCGTTGGAAGAACAGAGCGAGGATAAGAAGCTTGAACCATGCTTCTTAGCTGGAGATTTTAATGTCACTATCTCGACAGCTGAGCGAAGAGGAGGCTCCAAGGTTAGGGATCCCTTCGGAGAAAGATTGGAAGACCTTCTCTCTCAATGGGCTCTCTCTGATGTCAAACCCAAAAATGGCACCTTTACGTGGAGCAACAAGAGAGTCGGCCCTGGACATATTGCAGCTAGATTAGATCGCTTTCTAGCAAGCACTCATCTCCTAGAACAACAGCCGGAAGTTAAGATCCTATCTTCTGCAGTTTCGGACCATAAACCTATCTGTCTTTTTTTTTTCCGCCGGTGGAAAATTTGGGGCCCCTTCCTTTCAGATTCAATAGATTATGGCTAGAGTCGAGTGTGGCTAAGGATCTCATCTATGATACCTGGAGATGCTTCATTCCAGGCACCCTGGCATACACGTGGGAGCAGAAGCTGAAGAGAGTCAAAGCTGCCCTCAAATCTTGGGCAAAAACTCACTACAAAGAACCAGAGGAGCAAAAGAAAAACATCTTGAAAGATATGGAACTCCTTCAAGCTGAGATGGAAGTCAGCGAAATCACCAAAGCCCACCTAATACAAGAAATCGACTTAGAATCCAAACTTCAGAAAATCCTAAGAGAAGAGGAGGAGAGCTGGAAACTTCGATCGCGCGTTTTCTGGCTTAAAGGGGGTGATCAAAATACAAAGTTCTTTCAAAACCAATGCAGGGATCGGCAGCAGTGGAACTCAATCCGAGAACTTAAAAAGGAAGATGGATCAGTTATTCAAGGACAAGCGGCTATCAGTACAGAGGTAAGAGCCTTTTTTGAGCATTTATATAATGATGAGGAGCCTATCTCAAATCGTTTGATGGAGGAAATGGCCTCAGATATCCCTGCCCTGATCAGCCAAGAGGACAAACTCAGGTTGGAATCCCCCATCTCTGAAGAAGAGGTTAAGAACGCCATTTGGAGTCTCCATCCGGACAAAGCTCCGGGCCCGGATGGTTTCCCCATTTGCTTTTATAGATCCTTTTGGTCTCTTATTAAGAAAGATCTCCCGCGTTTTATCACCTGGATGGCAAAAGGAAACATGGGGGGAGCTACCAACTCGAACTTTTTGGCTTTAATCCCCAAAGAACCCAACCCCTCTTCCATTAAAAAATTTTGTCCAATATCGCTGTGCAACGCTTCCTATAAGATTTTCTCCAAAGTGTTATCTTTGAGGCTTAAGAAAATCATCCCCTCCCTCATCTCTCCGAATCAAGGCGGGTTTTTGTCTGGCAGACAAATAAGTGATAATATCCTGTTAGTTCAAGAATCCATTCACTCCAGCTCTAAAAGGGGGGAGCCCGGGATGGCCATAAAGTTGGATCTAGCTAATGCTTTTGACAGATTGAGGCATTCCTTTATCATTCTAGTTCTAAAGAGCTTTGGATTTCCTGAGACCTTTATCCTTCAGGTCCAAGCCTGCATTACTTCTCCTTGAATAGCTCCCCTTATCAATGGCCGGCCCTCAACTTTTTTCAAAGCCTCAAGAGGAGTAAGACAAGGATGCCCTCTATCCCCTTTCCTTTACATTCTTGTGGCTGATTCATTAAGCAGAAGATTAAATAGACTCCACGCTGAAGGTTCCCTTCCAGGTCTGTTAACACCCAAAAATGGTTAACTACCTCATCTACCCCATTTCATGGCTCATTCGTCCATTTGCCTACCATATTTCCCTGAAAATCCCACTAAAAAGCGTCCAAAAGGCCTAAAATGCCTCCAAAAGGCCATAAAACCATCTAAAAAGGCTCCAAAAGGCCTAAAATGCCTCCAAAAGGCCAAAAAACCCCTTTTTCCT
>LPNX010656511.1:1486-54585 GCA_001517045.1 Pseudotsuga menziesii
CGAAGTATCGTTCGGCGGCACTGAAGCTCTTTCTTTGGTCAACTGCAAACTCTGTGACGTAGCCTTCTAGCACACTGGTGAGCCAGAAGTCCACTGCTCTCGTAATCGGGTTGTCAAGGTTCTGTACGGTCTGAATCAACTCCGGTGTCCAGACGATGTTTCTCTTCTTCTTGAAGGTGTTGCTATCTGTCAACTTGGATAACCAATCGAAAAGCTCGTTTCCGTAGGTGACAAAAAATATAGCGTGTATGTCTGAAGCGATGTGCTTCTCTAGCCAGGCCTCTGTGCTTAGTTTCGGACTTCTGTTCTCTTTCTTGGCGAACTCCGTTAAGTCTGAATCCAGCCACTGGTGAAATTCTTCTCGCGTAGGATGCCAACAGAACATGGACTCCTAGTCGTTTAAACCGGCAACGGAACCATTTGTTGATTGCATGAGCAGACCCAGGTTTACTATAATTAATCAACAACACCCCAAACTCACTGGCCCTTTCGGCAACAGACCGCAAAGCGATCTGAAGTCTCACCCGAAGTGAGTCTAATGGGTTGGCCAAGACTCAAGTGTCTTGGACCAGGTTCTGGACATCCTACTTCTTTCCCCTTTCTCCTATGCACCACTAGGTCGACTAGCTCTGAGCATCGCACGTCCCCTTCTACTTCGCAGCACTTTCTCCCGAGCGATGCTCAATCCCGCACCAGTTGCTCGGATTCCTCTCACGTCGCACAACTTCCACTTACTCGCAGATTTCCAATCCTTACTACATCTCTGCGCACCGTGGAACACCCATCCTCTCCTCAACGCTAAGCCCTCAGCTCGCAGTATCTCGCATCGCAGCTCCTCTGCCGATGCGATATCGCTTCTCTGCTATACCTTACCACTGCGAATTTACGCTCTTAACGTTGATTGTGCCAATGTGCGACACTCTACTTCTTAGGAGTCTATTATGAGTAACTGGTAATTAGTGACAGACGTGAAATAGTCCTTAAACAACCTACTGCAATACTTCGACTTATCCTTAGCCTTTTGCAATATTATGAACGAAACAATACATACATTCGTCTACTGCCACTATCATTACAGGCATAATAACTAGTAACAATAAGCAAATACAATCACATCCATTCAACACATAACACGCAGATTTAACGTGGTTCACCCCCGGGCTGGGAGCTACGTCCACCAAACTGTGCTTCTATTATATATCTTGAGGGAAGTTAGCACAGTTTGTTGCACTACCCTTGCAGCGCAAAGTTTCTCCTAGATCTCTGATCTTCTCTCTATATCCCTTCCCTCTCTGTTCTCTTTGCAAATGATTACATACAGACTCAAATGACTCACAGACGACTATGTGTCTTGATCGTTACAACGCAGTCTGTCTGACTGATTTCTGAATCTACTAGACTATCAACTTGATCGACTATCTACTGATTGATTAGCTACCCAAACAACCCTTTACAATACAAAAATGCAAGCTTTTATAGGCAGCCTGAAGGTCGTGCCATTACAACACTGTGGGCCTGTCCCAACAGTAAACCCATACCCTAAACAGTGACAGTCGGTCCTCTCTGTCCTTGAGGTAGCCGCTTCCCGTCACACCGCAGCTCTTTGCAGTCTTCCATGCTTCCCGGTACTAACCATGGGTACTATGCACCGCTTCTCTTTCTGTCCTTCGCCTTCAATGCTTGAGCCTCATTGCTCCTTCTTCGTTATGAGGGTCACTGAGCCCTCCTGTCTTCCGCCACTGCCTTCAATGCAGTGGTTGAGCTTTCTTCTCTCGGCTGCTCTGGTACCGTTGCCTCCTTGACTTTTCTATCCCAAAAGTCATGGTTTCCGGCTCTGCTCTCCAGCTGGAAACGTGCTACACCGTCGTAGCTCTGCCCTGTCCTTTTTCCGCTAAACTTCTCTCTTTCCGCCAAAATTAGCAGCTTCTTCTGTAGCTGCGGGGTCCTGCTCCAACAGTATATCAGTAGACCTTGAGAAGATTGAATCCATTCTGAATTGGCCTACTCCAAGAAATGTGACGGATGTAATATATTTTATGGGACTTGCAGGATACTATAGGATATTCATTGAAGGATTTTCCAGGGTGGCACATGCCATCACTTCTTTGCAAAAGAAGGGGATGAAGTTTGAATGGACTACGAAGTGTTAAGAAAGCTTCCAGTAGTTGAAGAACCTTCTCACCATTGCACCAGTATTGAAAGTTGTAGACCCAGAAAAAGATTTTGCGGTATGCACCGATGCATGCGGACAAGGGCTTGGAGGAGTCCTTATGCAGAACAACCACATGATATGTTATGAGTCAAGAAAGCTGAAGGAGCATGAGAAGAACTATGCCACTCATGATCTAGAGCTTGCAGCCATAGTACATGCCCTCAAGATGTGGAGACATTACTTGATGGGTAGAAGATTTGAGCTCAGAACAGACCATTGTGGTATGAAGTACTTGTTTGATCAGCCTACTCTGAATGCTAGGCAAGCAAGATGGCTGGAATTTTTGTGTGAGTTTGATTTTGAAATCAAGAACATAAAAGGAAAAGAAAACAAGGTAGCTGATGCACTCAGCCGAAAGGTACAGGAAATGCATGTGGCATCTTTGAGTATTCACCAATCATATTTGGGGCAGCAGATTGCAAATCATGTTGCCGAAGATGAATTGTATGAGCAAGTAAAAGACAAATTGCAGCTGAAAAGTCTTGAGAAGAGGTATGAGGGATATAAATTGGAAGAAGATGGACTTCTCACTTTTAAAGGTAGAATTTATATTCCGAAAGTAACAGATTTGAGGAGAATTGTTAGGGATGAAATCCATCAAGATTCGTATTCTGGTCACACAGGATATCAAAAGACAATTGCTACAGCTAGAAGGCAGTACTTTTGGCCAGGTATGAAAAAGGACATGGCTGAATACATTTCAAGGTGCATGAAATGTCAATAGGTGAAGGTTGAGCATCAAAATACAACAGGTTTGTTGCAGCCTTTGACAGTTTTGGAATGGAAATGGGAAGTTATTTCCATCGATTTTATTAGAGGATTGTCGATGACTTGGAGACAACATGATTCCATCATGGTTGTAGTAGACAAGTTGACAAAGGTAGCACATTTTATACCAGTGAAGTCTATGCATAAGACTGATGACATTGTAAAGATTTTCATGAGGGAGATTTTCAAATTGCATGGATTTCCAAAGAAAATAGTTTCTGACAGAGATTTCAAGTTCACTTCCAATTTTTGGAAGGGGTTGTTTGCAGATTTGGGTACAAAGTTAAACTTTAGCGCTTCATACCATCCTCAGACAGATGGGCAGATAGAAAGAGTTAATCAGGTTCTTGAATATATGCTTCGCATGTATGTGATGGAAAAACCAACCAAGTGGGAAGATTACTTACACTTGGTAGAGTTTGCTTACAACAATGGATAGCAGGCATCCTTGGGGATGAGTCCATATGAATATTTGTATGGAAGAAGGTGCAGGCCACCAGTGACTTGGGACAACCTGGGGAACAAAGTGGTGCTTGGACCAGAATTGCTCAAGGAAATGGAGCAATAGGTTGTAAAGATCAGACAGAATATGAAAGAAGCACAAGATAGATAGAAAAGCTATGCAGATAAGCATAGGGTTAATAGAGAGTTTAGTGTTGGGGATCATGTTTACCTCAGAGTGAAAGCAAAGAAAAGTTCCTTGAAGCTTGGAAGTTGTGCCAAGATGTCACCTAGATATTGTGGGTCATTTGAAGTGCTTGAAAGAATAGGGCATGTTGCATATAGACTTGCATTTCCTGCTAGTACTAGAGCTCATAATGTTTTTCATGTTTCTTTGTTTAAGAAATATGTACATGATCCTAACCTTATGATAAATTGGGATGTGATTCAGGTGGAACCCGAGGGAGAGTTCCAAATCGAGCCAATGCGCATCCTCGAGAGGAAGGTCACAACGCTCCGGAACCAATCCATAGGGCAGGTAAAGGTGAAATGGGAGCATTATGGACCTGAAGAAGCTACGTGGGAGCTGGAGGATGCCATGCAATTGGCACATCCATATTTGTTCAATTCTGCGGAACACTGAGGCGGTACCTCTATAGCATTGTGTTCACTTTTGTAAAGCACTGAGGACAGTGCTATTGAAGGGGGAGGGGAATGTAATACCCTGGTTTTAACCCCACTTACATTAAAAATACATGATACGTATATTGTAAATAATCTTGGTGCGGAGCTAAAGGCCAAGGCTCCACCATCGATTTGGTTATGTTGTGTTTCTGTTTTGAGAATGGTCACCGATGGATATCAGGACATACGGAATATATTTAATTATGGCATCATGTAAACATGCATTTTAATGAAATAGCCCAGCCAGCTATGTTTGCGGCAACTAAATTGAGAAGGGGCATGATTACAAAGGATAAGGAAGGGGGGGGGATGTTGAAATTTGAGTCATGGGGAAGAGCCACGTGTCACCTCTCTCTTTTACTCCCATCACCTTGGTTTTCTGTTGGTTAGTTGGGACAATGAATTGGTTGGCAAAACTACCACACCCATGCCTACTCACTCTCTCTCCACGACGCGTCTGTTGGCCTGTCCACTACCCTGATCGTGAGCTTGTTCAGTTCCTTCACATGAGGGAGTTAAAGGAATCCACATTCCATTGTTGGGGGTTTTCCTTCTCTCTCAGAATTGCTAGTCGGTGGGTATTCTTCCCCATTCACACAGAAGATATTTCTCCTCTACCTCACGAATTCGAGGGCTGGTGGATTGTTTCTCTCCTCTGATCATGCAGAGAGTGTGTATTTTTCCACCATTGGAAGATTTCTTAATGTTCTGTTCTTCCCATCATTGAAATTGTGTTTGTAATTGCATCCATAGTTTTGTTAGTTGTGTTCTATCTCTCACGCAGAGTTGGAAGTCAGAACCTGTTCCATTCCTGGTTTGTACAAGTTTTCCCAACAACTACAGTGAGATTTGTGCACTGTGGGCTCAGAGTTGATTGTGGGCTGTCATTGCCATGATTTGTTTGGCTATGTATTTCCTTTTTATGGTGGTATTGGTTGAATATTGCTATGAGTACCTGCGTTCTAGTCAACTGTATTTTCCCCCCTGTAAAAGTTTGAATAACTATTTGGCTGCTTGCATGCAGTGGTTTTGTCCTTGGACTGCATTGGAGTGGTGAATGAGGGCCTGAGATGCTTGAGAAAACTGGTGGACTGAGAACCACACAGATAGAACCACTAATTTGGCTTCCTTCTCCACAACCCCTGAATAGCACTGGAAGGGAGATCAAGGTCTGAGGAACTGCATTGTAGAGAAAGGGTTGATTTCCTTGTGTTGGGTGTGTGTGGGTGTTCTAGAAGTTAGAATAGTTCTGGTGTTGGTGTCTGTAGCTATTCAATGAGCTCACCAGCTTAGCATTAGCCTTTCCTAGCTCCTGGATGGCCTGATAAACCCAACTTTGCTGGCTTGGTTGATCTGTTGTTCGCCTGATAAACCCAACTCTATTGGCTTGGCTGAACTATGTACCCTTGTGGTGTTGTTATCCATGTCTATGTGTAAGTCTATTTAGTTCCTTATTCCTTGGGGAATCATGCCCGGCTCGGGAGTGGCAGCGTTACTGAGAGATTAAAGAGCACGCGAACCTACAATTGGGTGGAACGTTGCAACGACATAGGTGGTTGTGGAACAATATCTTTATAAGATAAGTATCCTTACCTAACTTGTGTCTACAATCATATTTAATGTTAATGAATGCTGATATACATGTTAAATTCTGATCGGTATATGCATGAAGTGTTGATTGATATGTTTTGCTTCCGTTGTGTATAATGAATGGTTATGCTTCGTGATATGTTTTATGATTTAAATTATCATGCTTCAGCATTATATGTATATGTATGTTCATGTTCATGGGGCTATATCCCCAGATAATTTGATGTATAGTAGCGTCCTCTTCACCGGTCGGAGGGTCGAGGATGTTACAATAGACTCAAGAAGTATTAAACTTAAAGAATAATGTGTTATGATTTTTTTTCTTCTATTATTAGAATTATTGAATGAAGTATTTCACTGTGAAAATATAGTCAAATTATGGATTAGATATAGATTAGGATAAATGATTAGAAGAAATTCAAATTTTACTGAAAGATTAAAAAAATACCTAACTGTATTTTTCCACACCTTCTTAAAGGTTGTACTCTAGTACAATACATTAGATTAAATTCTGATAGATAATCAAATGAGGTGTGCTTGAATGTGTTTTTTTACCTTTTACAAATTTCATAGGGTTAATCAAAAGTAAGTTTTCCTTTCTATTTCAGAAATTTTCCTTCAACAGGGTACATTATCATAAAATAACAAAACTGTCCATAAGAAAGAATATATATATATATATATATATATATAGTTTGTGCTCTTGTTGACACAGTAAATAAATTATTTGCTAATACTCCTATTATTATAAATATACATAGTAACTAAAAGACATTATAAAAACGAAAAATAAACAGCAAGAATAACTTTAGGGAATAGTAAAATGAGTCTAGTAGTTACTTAGATAATTTCATTATTAATCTAAGTAAGAATCAAACTTTAATACATTATAATTAAATACTAAACTTTGTAAATATTTAGATTAACGAAAATCTTACAAAAAAAGTAATTGGAGAAACTGTCGAATATGACTTCCATTCTCCTCTCTTTTTCCAGAAGAAGGTTAATACAGTTTTACTTCTAATTACTTAACACATAAATTCTTCATTTATACAAACACATTCATCTATTATTATAAACATACAGTTATAGATAAACTCTTCACAGGAACAATATTAAATCTATTTTTATTTATTTTCTAAATAATTGTTTTTACAGACATAGAACAAAACTTAAATGTTGTTTTAAAAAAAAAGTTTTGAACTTTTCCCTCTTCTAATCAAAATCAACAAATCATAGATTTAATAAAGGAATTTTCTTTTAAATTAAAATTTAAACAAGAAATTGAGAAATAAACAAGAACAGATAAATCTCACAGCCTACCATTGTTTTTCTTAGAAACAAAGTTTGTATATATTACTGATTATATAAGTTACAAAACAATAAGCTTTAAAGCTTATACAAAATATAAACAACATCTAAACCCTAACTTCATTTATTAAAACCACTACTGTATCCATACAAGTTACAGCCAAATGGCCTTTTTACAACAAAAGTCACGGATTAAAAGCTTGTCCAAAAATAATATACTTTGTAATCAAGCTACAACTAAAAAGGCCACATAAGTATTTTTATCAAGCACGGCCGTGAAGGCCCCAGAGTATTTCATCATGCTACAACCGGTAAGGCTTCGAAATTTTATTATCAACACATTACCGTCTCGGCCACATGGCCTTCCTAAACATTCAAGATATTTGATAACCAAAAAAATGGAGTTGCATCTCGGTGGAATTGCAATACCAAACTCCATACAACCATCGCAGAAGGACATCAGGTAGAACCAAGGCTTACCAGGATGAATGCCAACATGGAGCCCTTTTTGGTGGTGTCTTTAAGCACAAAGAAACCATTACGAAAACCTGCACAATTGAAAAACCCACTGACTATTAAAATCCTACAAATAACAAAGATATTAACATATGAACAGTATATAAGAGTCATTTTTTGAAAAGAAAAAAACTCCTTACCTAAAGAGTTTGACCTCAGCCCCGAACTGGGTATTATGAATAGAACCTAGTCATGAGAAAGGGTACGCCGAGCCACAAGGAGAGTATTGTTAAGAAAACCCCAATGAGTAATGTGTAATCCCAAAACTAGAAAAACCATGATGAACCAGAATCAAGCCCACACTAGAAATCGGGTAGTGAAGGCAGATAATCCTACACTCAATGAGAACATTCAAATAAACAGTCAAGACCACACTATGATCGACCAAGAACCATGCTCACACTACAAAATTCACCATTGCACCAGTGC
This sequence comes from Pseudotsuga menziesii, assembly GCA_001517045.1. Taxonomy (NCBI): domain Eukaryota; kingdom Viridiplantae; phylum Streptophyta; class Pinopsida; order Pinales; family Pinaceae; genus Pseudotsuga; species Pseudotsuga menziesii. The sequence continues at coordinate 9,438 of LPNX010656511.1, forward strand.
ACGAAGGGTAGCACTTGGAGAGGAAAAAAACGATGAACGATAGCACTTCCAGAGGTAAGGTAATGGCAAAAGAGTCCTCACAAACAGAATAATGCAGTGACCACGTAAACCTCACACCCAGAAGAAATCGAATTGGAAAAAGAAGGCCTATACATAAATAGTTAAAGGAATAACATCAATGCCTTGCGGCCATGAGCCTCCGGCTCTCCCACTCCACAACAGAGATAAGAAAGATAGGTAAAATGCATTTTTTAGGGTTTTGGGGAAACGTATATGGTGAGATCCCAAGGTCAAAACCCTAACCAGTGATCACCTACCACATGGCATTAGATATATTTGAAAGTTATGGGTTTTGCATTATAGTTCGAGACCCAAAAGATCACCCTGCACACAATTTGGTTTTACATAAAAAATTGGTTAAAACCCCTTATAGCAATAGAATAATATCTCATGTTATAATTTTAAAAGAAAATGATATTGGAGGTAATCTTTGCTAAGACTAGGGTTTGAAAATATGTTATATAAACCATGTAAATGGGTAATTGATTATACAAAGAAATTCTTTAACCTTGATTACATCATAAATAACACCTTATGATAAACTATAAGATCTTGTGGAAAACCTATAATAATATATTGGTGAAAAATACTTATGTCTGTAAGTTTGTATGTATGGAAATATTCTTAGCTTGATTCCTAGTATAAGTGTTAATACTTAGTTTGGATATAGGGTAATAACGACTTTCATATCTCCTTGTGAGACAAAGATTATGCGAAGGCTAGGTTGAATAGATTTTATAGTAAATGATCTTTCAATTCCTTAAACAAACAATAATACTATTGATTATCGATATAATGTTCATAATATTATAATTCTACCTCGTAAATACTTAAGCAGTTAAAAGTCTATTTTCTGCACGACATATTTAGTTCTATGTATGAATATCAAATATTATATCGTATGACTATACCTAGATTTAGTTCTTTCTAGGTTTACATAACATTAGAATATTATCGAAACAAATACCCTTGAATTACCATGGTATCAAGTAATAAGGTATTAAAGGACGTGCTATACAAATTACCTTTCACTAGAATTACATACAGGAACTAAACTGATAGTAGATAGATAAAAGTTAGATGAACAAGTATTGTTGAAGCAAAGTGGAAGAACAACTGGATTATGTTAAGTTTTCCAAACACTTGTGCTTATCAGAAAATTAATTAAAACATAAATATACAGATCAACGATACCTCATATATTTGATCAAAGTTGTAAGATAAACAAATTTACTAGCATTATATTTTATGCTAGTTGAGATAATAATCTCAATTCGGAAACCGGTTACAAAACGTCTTACTTGTATAAGACCTGTAAAAGAAGCATCACTTCATTGCATTACCTAAAAAGATAAGTAAGCCTCGGAATCAACTGAAGTTCCTTCATATTTTCACAAATAGTAAAACAAACTTTAGCATTTAGTAATTAAACAGAGGTTTCAATTCATGTGGTTCCAAACTATAACCTACTAAATCAAATCCTTAACAATGATTTATGAAAGCAAATAATTAAGAATGTAGATCTAGAAATTAACAAAAAAAATATTTGCTAGTTTAAGCCTGGTTATATTAACTGTTAACAGTTAAATGTTCCTCAGTAGTGACGATTGGAAACATTTAATGTCATAGGAAAAATTTTAAATTTTTATGAATTTTTGGAGTATTACATGTGGTATCAGAGCACACGTTCAAACACTAGGTCTGAATGCCACTCAACCTACATAGATAAACAGTAAATTAAATGCATGCATACTAATGATTATTTTTCTTTTTGAAATGTTATTTCCAGAAATTTTTTTCTAAGCTAAATTGCAGGTATGGAAAGACTCAAGGAATATGCAGATGAAGAGTTCCCATTTAAAGAACAAAGTAATTATAGAAGAGAACCAATTCAGGAAGAAATAACTAACAATTCTTTAGAATTATTACAAACCATTAAAGAATTAAGGAATGAGATGGAAACAGTTAAAAAGGAAAATGAAATAATTCTGAGAGCTTAAGAGGAGCTGAACCAGATACTGATGGAAAAATTCCAGAATGAAGAAAAAGATGAACAGATAGGATCTGAAATTATGTCCTACCAACACAAAAGTAAAAATTCTAAATAGTCTAAAATCAAAAGTAGTTCATCCTCTGAAATTTATGGTGACTCACATAGGAAGAATCCTCAGTACACTAGTGATAGTAGTGAATATAAGCATGATTCAAGAAAAAGAAAATTTAAGCCTTATGAATAAATTTCAAGAGAATTTAAGAAAATAAAACCACCAACTTTCACTAGTGAAACGGATAAAGGAGAAGAAGTTGAATCATGGCTGTCTAGGATGAAGAAGTATTTTCAAATCTACAATTACTATAATCAACTAAAAGCAAGAATGGCCATTTACAGCTTAACTGGGAAGGAAACTATTTGGTGGCAGGATCTAAAATGAGTAAAAGGTATTAGGGAAAAGAAAATTAACTGGAGTACCTTTAAGAAATACTTTAAAAAGAACTTCTTGTCAGAACAGTACTACGAAGAGTGAGCTAAGGAATTTTATGAACTGAAGCTAGGATCAATGAACATGAAAGAATTAAACAGTAAATTTTTAAGTCTGTTATGTTACATGCCTTAAATTGAGGATGATAAGCCTAAGGTACAACAATTTCTAAGCTATTTACCTTTTCACATAAAAGACAGAATTTAATACGATAATCCAAAAACCTTATAGGAGCTTATGGGAAAGGGAAATTTTTTCTATGAGCAAAACCGCAAAAAGGAACATTAGAGGAAATTTCAACTCAAAATGGGCCTTTTAACTTTGATTCAAATTCCATGTCATCATGTGTTAGCCAATGAAATTACTTTGAATTTGAAATATGGTATAGGTCTTAAACACTTTTTAAATATAAATTTGGGGATAGGTATCATAAAAAAAAATACTTTTCTTGTTTGTATTTTCAACATATCTCCCCATGTTTTTACTCAAATTTTGATCGGGAGAGCTCATAGGATGCGGAATTAAATTTTGAATCCAAAGAGTAACCACTCAACATACTTTTGATGGACCCTGCTACCCCAAAAACAAGAAATACCTAAAAAAACGTGATAATGATGTCATTATCACGTTTTTTCAGGTATTTCTTGTTTTTGGGGTAGCGGGATACGTCAAAAGTATGATGAGTGGGTACTCGTTAGATGCAGAATTTAATTCCACATCTAATGAGCTCTCCCAATCTAAATTTGAGTAAAAACACGAGGAGATATGTCGAAAATACAAAAAAAAAAGTAGTTTTTTTCTTTTCTTCCTCGAAAATTAATAAATATTATTTTATTAATTCTTTTTAGGAGGCCCATTTTGAGTTGAAATTTCCTCTAATGAGTATGTCAAACTAGAAGGCTAAAAGGTCTAATAATTTTGAACAGAAGAAGAAGGGTTTCGTACCTAACCACAATTTTCCTAATAAGAATTTACAAGGAAATAAAGGTAATTCACAATTAAACCCTAATGGCCCTAGAAATAAATAACATGATAATAATCACAGCAATTACACTAGGAATAATGAACATAAAGAACCAGTAAAATGTTAGGAGTGTAATGGGCCTCATTATGCATCAGTTTTCCCTAACCAAAAGAATACTGTCAGCAACATACATACAGTACAGGAGGATATGACTGTTGGTGATTTGGCAAGGACAATGCTCAGGATCAACACGGCACTGGAAAACAAGCAAGAGGATTATCAAACTTCCATGGTGGAAGTAGAAGGTAAGATAATTGAACACCTATATCTATCTTAATTGACCGAGGGGCTAGACTAAGTTATATTTCTCCTAATTTAGTAGAAAAATGCAAGTTATCAGTAGAAAATTTTGCAAAGTCATGGTTAGTTCAGCTAGCTACTGGAGCAATAATAAAAGTGATTAGTTTTTTAAAATATTGTACTATAATTATGGATCAATTTGAAACCTCTGTGAAGCTTAATGTACTCCCTTTAGGCTCTTACGACATGTTAATTGGTATGGATTGGTTAGAACAACAAGGAGTAGTTCTGAACTGTTTCGATAAAAAATTTACTTGCATAAATAATGATGGAGAAACAGTAATCGTAACAGGAATCCCTAGGAAAAATGCTACGAGACAAATCTCTGCTTCACAATTAAAGAGAGTTGTTTGGAAGGGTTGTAAAGTCTTTTCTGTAACTGTAATTAATGAAGAACATACCAATAACAAAAATAAACTAAAAATGGAAGATATTCCAATCCTAAGGGGCTATTCGGATGTATTTCCGGAAGAAATTCTAGGAGTGCCTCTGAGGAGGGAGTTAGACTTCACTATTGAGTTGGTACCTGGTGTAGTGCCCAGCTCAAGAACCCCTTATCGAATGAATACATTGGAATTAAATGAATTAAAATCACAGTTAAAAGAACTTATTAATAAAAATTATATAATACCTAGCGTGTCTCCTTGGGGAGCACCTATTATATTCGTTAAAAAGAAGGACGGTACTCTACTCTTATGCATTGATTACCGTCAACTTAAAAAAATGACCATTAAAAATAGATACCCGTTGACCTGCATAGATGATTTGTTTGATCAGCTACATGGAGAAACTATATTTTTAAAGATTGATTTACAATTTGGTTATCACCAGGTCTGAATCAAAGATGAAGACATATTTAAAACAGCTTTTAGGACCAGATATGGTCACTATGAGTTTGTTATTATGCCATTTGGGCTTACTAATGCCATGTTTGTCTTCATGTGCTTAATGAATAATTTATTGCATAAATACCTTGATAAATTCCTGGTGGTATTCATTGATGAAATTCTAATTTATTCTAAGTCTAAAGAAGAACACGACGAGCACGTAAACATTGTTTTACAAGAATTGTGAGAAAATCAGCTTTATGCTAAATTTAGTAACCGTAATTTATTTTAAGGATAAACTACAGTACTTGGGCCATGTAGTAACTGATGAAGGGATCTCAGTTAATCAAGGAAAGATAAAATCAATTGAAGAATGGCCAATCCCAAAGGACATGACTGACGTACAGTTAGTTATGGGGATTACTGGCTACTATCGAAGGTTCATTGAAGGGTTTTCAATAATTGCAAATCCCATAACCTCTTTACAGAAGAAAGGGAACAAATTCGAGTGGAATCAAAAGTGTGAAGAAATTTTTAAAAGGTTAAAAACATTACTAACTACTGCACCAGTCTTAAGAATTGATGGTCCTGATAAAGACTTTATAGTATGCACCGACACATGCAACAATGATCTAGGTGGAGTTTTAACTCAAGAAGGGCATGTAATTGCATATGAGTCTAGGAAGCTTAAGATTCATGAGAAAAACTATGCAACTTATGATTTTGAGTTGGTTGTCGTCATACATGCTTTGAAGATGTGGCGCCATCACTTAATCGGAATAAAATTTATATTAATGACAGATAATAAAGGATTAAAATATTTGTTGGATCAACCTAACTTAAACGCAAGGAAAGCTAGGTGGCTAGCTTTCCTTAGCGAGTACAATTTTGAAATCCAACATATTAAGGGAAAAGAAAATAAGATTGTTGATACTCTAAGAAGAAATGCAAAACTAAATTTGGTAGCAGCAATCAACACTTATAAAAAATATTTAGAAGAACAGCTAGAGGAAGGAGTGAGATTGGATGAAAATTATCAGTAATTACACGTAAAAGTAATAGAAAATTTAACTGAAATTTTAAGTACATGGTATAGTCTAAACAAAAAGGGATTATTACTATATAAAAATAGGCTGTATATACCTAATGTACCTAATATTAAGCTAATGATTTTAAATGAAATTCATAAGACTCCTTACTCAGGACATCATGCTTATTAGAATACTATAACCATGTTATGGAAGGATTATTTTTGGACAAACATGAAGAATGAACTGGCAGAATATATTTCCAAGTGTTTTGAATGTCAATAAGTTAAGAATGAACACCAGCATCCAACTAGTTTACTATAGCCATTACCTATCCCTGGTAGTCGTTGATAAGCTTAGTAAAGCAGCTCATTTTATACCTGTAAAAACCACTTACACTGATGCTAATATTGCTGATATATTCATGAAACAAATATTTTGTTTACATGGGATACCGAATGTTATAATTTCAGACAAAGATCCTAAGTTTACGGGCAATTTGTGGAAGTCTTTGTTTAAAGGCCTGAATACTACTTTAAATTCCAGTACCTATTTTCATCCCCGGACATATGAATAGACTAAAAGAGTGAATCAAGTGTTGGAAGATATGCTCAGAATGTATCTTAAGGAATAGCGAGGTAAATGGGAAGATTACTTACACTTGGTAGAGTTTGCTTATAACAATCACTACCAAGCTTTAGTAAGATACAATCCATTTGAAATTTTGTATGGTATAAAGTGCAATACACCCATCTCATGGAGTAATCCAGTTGATAGTTTAGTATTAGGATCTCAACTACTAAAAGAAATGGAGTTAATTGTAAAATAGGTGCAAGGTAACATAAAAGTTTCACAAGACAGACATAAAAGTCAAGCAGATCTTAAACGAACTCAAAAAGAGTTCCAGGTGGGTGAACATGTCTTTATAAAGGTAAGGCCTAAAAAGAGTTCTCTAATATTAGGAAGTTGTGCTAAGTTGGCACCTTGATATTGCAAATATTTTGAGATACTGTCCAGAATATGAACGGTGGCATATCAATTGGATTTACCACCAAATTTGACGTTCATAATGTTTTTCATATATTTGTGTTAAAAAAATGTGTACATGATGATACTCATGTTATAAACGGGAATGATGTGCAGGTGGAACCCAAAGGATATTTTCTAGTGGAACTGGATTGTATCCTTGAAAGGAGGGAGATCTTGCTTTGGAATCGCACCATTGGTCAGGTGAAGGTGCAATCGAAGCACCTTATTCCAGAAGAAGTCACCTGGGAATTGGAGAGTCATATGCGGGCTGCATATCCAATTCTATTCCAAGGAGTGAATTGAGTGCACAAAAAAATTCGATGGAGGGGACTAGCAGAAGTCTGTTTTTTGAGTGAAAAGAGATAAAGTTCTGAACTAGTGCAACTATTTTTAAGCTGAGCTCATACTACTGCAAGCAGAATAGATTTACTACTGAATACTCAGTGGAGTTACAGAGGATTACTAAACAAGATCTCTCACCCAATACTTCTACCAAGTGACCCAGAAGACAAGCTCGAGGATCCTGATATTTGCAGTTCACCTATCTCAAGGAGTTGGTTGGGAGGAAGAGGTTCCTTAAGCTGTTGTCACCTCTTCCATATTTCCAGGTTCTACATGCTTTTTCTAATTTCTAATTGCATATTTATGATCAAGAAGGATTGAACTTAAGGAATAATGTTTTATGCTTCTCTTCTTCTGTTATTATAATTATTGAATGAAATCTTTTACTGTGAAAAGATAGTCAAATTCTGGATTAGATATAGATTAAGGATAAATGATTAGAAGAATTTCAAATTTTACTGATGGATAAAAAAAATACCTAACTATAGTTTTCCACACCTTTTTAAAGGTAGTACTCTAGTACAGTAGGTTAGATTAAATTCTGATAGATAATCAAATGAAGTGTGCTTGAATGTGTTTATTTACCTTTTACAGATTTCATAGGGTTAATCAAAAGTAAGTTTTCCTTTCTATTTCAGAAATTTTCCATAGACAGAGTACATTATCATAAAATAACAAAAATATCTCTAAGAAAGAATTAATATATATATATAGACACACACACACACACACATTATGTTCTCTTGTTTACACAGTAAATACATTATTTACCATAACCCTATTATTATAAATATACATATAACTAAAAGACATTAGAAAAATAGAAATAAATAGGAGGAATAACTTAGTAAAATGAGTCTAGTAGTTACTTAGATAATTTCATTATTAATCTAAGTAAGAATCAAACTTTAATACATTATAATTAAATATTAAACTCTGTAAATATTTAAATTAACTAAAATATTACAAAAACCATAATTGGAGAAACTGTCGAATATGACTTCCATTCTCCTCTCTTTTTCCATAAGAAGGTTAATACAGTTTTACTCTAAATTACTTAACACATAAATTATTCATTTATACAAACACATTCATCTATCTTTATAAACATATAGTTGTAGATAAACTCTTCACAAGAACAATATTAATTATATTTTTAATTATTTTCTAAATAATTTTTTTTACAGACATAGAACAAAATTTAAAAGTTGTTTTAAAACCAATGTTTTCAACTTTTCCCTCTGCTAATCAAAATTGAAAATTAATAGATTTAATAAAGGAATTTTCTTTTAAATTAAAATTTAAACAAGAAATCGAGAAATAAACCAGAACAGATAAATCTCAAAGCCTGCCATCGTTTTTATTAAAACCACAGTTTGTATATATTACCGATTATATAAGTTACAAAACAATAAAATTTAAAGCTTATTCAAAATATAAACAACATCTAAACCCTAACTTCATTTATAAAAACCACTACTGTATCCATACAAGTTACGGCCTAATGGCCTTTTTACAACAAAAGTCACGGCTTAAAATCGTATTCAAAACTAACATACTCTATAATCAAGCTACAACCGAGAAGGCCACAGAAGTAGTTTTATCAAGTCACGGCCGTGAAGGCCCCAAAGAATTTCATCACGCTACGGCCGCTAGGGCTTCAAAAATTTCTTATCAACACATTACAGTCTAGGCCACATGGCCTTCCTAAACATTCAAGATATATGATAACAAAAAAAAATGGAGCTACATCTCGTTGGAATTACAATACCAAAGTCCATACAACCATCACAGAAGGACCTCAGGTAGGACCGAGGCTTACCAGGATGAATGCCAACGTGGATCCCTTTTTGGTGGTGTCTTTCAGCATAGAGCAACCATTACAAAAACCTGCACAATTGAAAAACCCACTGATCGTTAAACTCTTACAAATAAAAAAGATATTAACATATGAACAGTATAGAAGAGTAATTTTTCTAAAAGAAAAAAACTACTTACCTAAAGAGTTTGACCTCGGCCACGAACTGGGTATTATGAATAGACCCTAGTCACGAGAAAGGGTACGTCGATCCACAAGGAGAGTATTGTTAAGAAAACTCCAACGGGAAATGTGCAAGCCCAAAACCAAAAAACCCATGATAAACCAGAATCAAGCCCACGCTAGAAATCGGGTAGTGAAGGCACATAATCCTACACTCAACGAGAACATTCAAATAAACAGTCAATACCACACTACAATGAACCAAGAACCATGCTCACACTACCTAATTCACCACTGCAACAGTGCACGAAGGGTAGCACTTACAGAGGCCATGGATAATTTTAGGGGCGAATTTTAGCCTAGTGGGCTATTTTTACATGTTTTTCTCCGAAGAAAGATTCGCCATTTTTCATTTTTTGAAGCCCTGTTTTGCCCAATTTTGATGGGGTTAAATTTTTTCACCATAAAAGTCACCAAATTATTATATAAACGATATAAAATCCTTGGAAATTAAAATATTTTTTGAAAAATATCGCCAATCATTTTATAGTTGGCATTTTAAGAAATTGTAATATTCGCAAACATTTATACAGTTTTAAATAAGTATGGTTCCTTAAAATCATCCCTGGCAAAGACAAGGTAACGACGAAAGATATCACTTGAAGAGGTAAGGTAATGACAATAGAGGCCTCATACACAGAATAAATATGTGGCCATGTAAACCTCACACACAGAAGAAATCAAATTGGCAAAAGGAGGCATGTACATAAAGAGTGAAAGGAATAACATCAAGGCCTTGCAGCCATGAGCCTGTGGCTCTCCCACTCCATAGCAGAGAGAAGAAATATAGGTAAAATGCCATTTTTTATGGTTTTGGGGAAACTTGTATGGTGATATCCCAAATTCAAAACCATAACTAGTGATGACCTACCACATGGCATTAGATATATTTGCAAGTTATGGGTTTTGCATTATAGTTCGAGACCCAAAAGAGCATCCTGCACACAAATTGGTTTTACATAAAAACTTGGTTTAAAACCCTTTTAGAAATAGAATAATATCTCATATTACAAGATGCGTGTTATAATTTTAAAAGAAAATGATATTGGAGGTAATATTTACCAAGACTAGGGTTTGCAAATATGTTATATAAACCATGTAAATGGGTAATTGATTATACAAAGAAATTCTCGAACCTTGATTACATCATAAATAACACCTTATGATAAACTATAAGACCTTGTGGAAAACCTATAATAATAGATTGGTGAAAAACACTTATGTATGTAAGTTCGTATGTATAGAAAGATTCTTAGCTTGGTTCCTAGTATAAGTGTTAAAACTTAGTTTCGATATAGGGTAATAATGACTTTCATATCTCCTTGTGAGACAAAGATTATGTGAAGGCTAGGCTGAATAGATTTTATAGTAAATTATGTTTCAATTCCTTACATAAACAGTAACACTATTTATTATAAATATAATGTTCATAATATTATAATTCTACCTGGTAAATACTTAAGCAGTTAGAAGTTTGTTTTCTGCATGACATATTTAGTTCTATGTATGAATATCAAATATTATATCATATGACTATACCTAGATTTATTTATTTCTAGGTTTACATAACATTGGAATATTGTTAAAACAAATACCCTTGAATTACCATGGTATCAAGTAATAAGGTATTAAAGGACCTGCTATACAAATTACCTTGCACTAGAATTACATACATGACCTAAACTGATAATAGATAGATAAAAGTTAGATGAACAAGTATAGTTCAAGCAAAGTGGAAGAACAACTGGATTACGTTAAGTTTTTCAAACACTTGTGTTTATCAAAAAATTAATTAAAACATAAATATACAGATCAACGATACCTCATATATTTGATCAAAGCAATAACATAAAAAAAATTACTAGCATTATATTTTATGCTAGTTGAGATAAAAATCTTGATCCGGAAACTGGTTACAAAATGTATTACGTGTATAAGACATGCAAAACAAGCACCAATTCAGTGCATTAGCTAAAAAACTAAGTAATCATCAGACTCAACTGAAGTTCCTTCATGTTTTAACATACAGTAAAACAAACTTTAGCATTTAGTAATTAAACAGATGTTTCAATTCATGTGGTTCCAAATCATAACCTAATAAATCAAATCCTTAACAATGATTTATGAAAGCAAATAATTAAGAATGCAGATCTATAAATTAACAAAAAAAATATGTGCTAGTTTAAGCCTGATTATATTAACCGTTAACAGTTAAATGTTCCTTAGTAGTGACGATTGAAAAAATTTAATGTCATAGGAAAAATTTTAAATTTTTACGAATTTTTGGAGTATTACAAAAAACCTTTTTGAAGCACCTCTTGAAGAAATGTTTTGAATCTACTGTGCATGTACTGTGATGTAATATGTGGATTTGATGATTTTGTGAACCTTTGACTGATATTCTTGAGGTAAACTAGTAGGATGTTTAGCAGGAATTAGAGCATGCAAATATGGCCATTTTGTGTCAGTTGCATTAAGGGTGAAGAAGAACGTTGGTGTATCTTTTTTATTAAACATATTTGCGAGTTCAACTCTACTTTTGTTCCAATATGAATGTGTTCCACGTAATGAAGACCCAAACCTTGCGACCCTTTCACCAATTTTCTCATTAGGCATGTCTTCTAATTGGTTGACAAGCTTAAGTACTGTGGGAGGTAGTGTATCTTTAATATTTTTTTTGACAAAAATAGAGGCAGTAGTATTTCTTCGATGATGCATAACTAGATTGTATATATAATATTAGAAGTGAGGATGTTGGCCAAATCTGTTGTCATGATAGCAAATGAGTTGAAGTGCGTATTAGTGCATATCAACCTCATGAATGCATGGTTGTAATAACATTGTTGTACCTTTGGGAAACAAAGTTGGAAAATCCATGGAAAGAAGGCCTTTTGTGTTGTACTCATTGATAGGGGACATTTCTATAGGGGGGCAATCAATGGAAGGTGGTAGTGGGATATTTGGTATGTGTAACAACTGTCGAATTTATTCAACTTTAGTTCTAGCATTAGTTTGTTTTGAAATAAATGATGAGGATTCCAATTCATAGGGGTCAAATGAATCTGGTGGTTGATCTATACAGGAGAAGCTTTGCTAATGAGATAAGGCATCATTGATATTAAGATGCGGAATAAAAGATGAAATGTCTGCTGAAATAAGAGGCAAATAAGCTAATGCAATTGGGTTGACTTGTACATCTTTGTAGTATGGGTCATTTTCCATTTTAAATTGAAGGGCAGCAAGAACATGTGTTCAGCAAGAACATGTGTTTGACTAACAAATAGTTCATATGGATTGTTTGTAGAATTGCATTTCTGTACAACGAGGATGTTGAGTTATGATACTAAATGCGGTAGGTATGTATGTGGAAATATTGGAAATGTCTTAGGGGAAAAAATAGTATGGCCAGAGTATTTATATTGACCACCATGAGAATGTGTCACTTGCAAGATTGGGTTAGCAAGACTAATGAGCATTTCTTCAACCTGTGTAAGCACTGCAAGGACATCTAGTTGGTTTCCCAGATCCATATTGTTTTCCAATGAAAATTGATGGCCTTTTCATTATAGAATACAACAAGAACAAGCATATGGACCATGGATTTTGTTTGTTACAATGCCAGGGTAACATTCTTTGCAAATTAAGCAGACATTCATATCAGCTAGTTGGTCCATTTTTTTATGAAACCTTGATGTGCGTCATTGAGCTAGTTGTTCAATGAATTTGCCACAGGATATGGAAGTGAAGCTGTGTCGATAGGTTCCGCAAGATAAATTGAAGAAGATATATCCACAAGTAGACGAGCATCCCTGTAAAGAAGACGTTGTTTATTGTTGTTTTTATCTCTATTTTGTGCATATAAAACTCTTCTTCATGAATTGGCTTGTTCATTGTCACGATTTGGCATAATGCCTACAAGAAAATTCTAAACTTGTGAAACACCTAGAAGCTTTGATTGTTGGCAACGCCACATTTTCTATATGTACTAATTGCAAATTATATGGATATAAAGAAAAATATAAAAAACAAATGTTAATTCATTGCATATGGGGAAGTAAGAATGTAGCTTAAAATAATATAACTAGAGTAAATTTTGTTTTTCAAGTGTTAGCTTGATAATTGTAAGAAAATAGCAATATGGAAGAAAAAAGTGTAGTGTGAGAAAGTATATATGAAAAAAAAAGTAACTCTTACATAGTAAGTTATTAGAAAAATTCAATTTCGTATCGTATATTTTTCTGCAATTTTGTTGAAAGCTAACATTTCAACATTGAAACAACAAAATTTTAGAACAATATTCGGATTTCCGAAGTGAAAAGGTAAAGGTATTCGGCTTTCTACTTTCCAATGTGGAAAGAGGAAAGTGGAAATGTAAATTGATAAATTCATTTATCAATTTACCTGTCCACTTTCCAATGCAAAAAGAGGAAAGGTTAATTGATAATCAATTTATCAATTTACCTTTGTGCTTTCCCTTTCACCCCTTACTTGTTCATTCTGACACATTATGTCCATGTAGATCATCCTAGATTGCATGGGATCATTGGTGCTACATAGATGTATGTTTCTCTTCCAATAGTATCTGACGCGGGTGGAATATTACTTGGACTTATTATATAGTATCTTGTATTAACGAGTAGGTGTTACTCATTAGAGAAAACCAAGTGTATAGTGCAATAGAACCTAGGCAATTTTATGTGAAATTATGAGTTACTCCTTGGATTCTTGTAATATCGGGCTCTACTAGCTCTAAGAATGAATATTGAAAAAACCTAATCTGCAGAAAGGGAAAGGCAAAAGGTAAATCGATAAATTGATAACGAATTTATGAATTTACCTTTCCACTTTTCGCATTAGAAAGTAGAAAGGGAAAGAGAAAAACAAAAGATTGATTATCAATTTACTTTTTTGGATTGCAGAAATTCTACCTTGGGCATATATTATTTGGATTTTGGAATTTAATATTTGGTATATTGTTGTAGGTACAACAGATCCCATGCTTTATCCAAAACATGAGAACCCCAATGTTACATGCAAGGTAATATTTCTGAAACCTTTAAGTTGTTTTGGGGGTTTCCATAGTATTTATCATGGTTTCTATTATTTAACTTAGTTGAATTATTTGAATGTCTGCATGTTTTGAATGCCTTTGGTGGATTGTGGAAAACTATTTTTTTTCAAAGAATTATGTCCATCCTCCATTCCGCATCCCACATCCTGCAACCCGCAATGCGGATTGCGAGATCTTGAAGTTTATAATTTGTCAAATTTTTCATCCACAACCCACATTCCGCAAATCATGATTTATTTTGTGATTTTTGTTGCGTGTTCCCACAACCCACAATTTGTGGCATGTGGATTGCGGGACAGATTTAATAAAAATTTGGTACTTTTGTCATCCTGCATCCCTCATCCTACAATTGCAAAATGTGGATTGTAGGATAGTTAATAAAATTTATATCTCGAGATAAGATCCCACATCCCACAACGTTTAATCTCGATCGTTCATGTATCTTAATCCTACGGTCCTAACTGACCCCGTAAAATCTATATATAGGTCGGTGTTTTACAATTTCTTTACCATTTTTACTAATGTGAATTATTGTGTTGCGTGAATTTTCTTCACGTTTTTACCAAGAAACATTGTCACAGTCCAGTCTGATTACAGGTTAGTGTTGTAGTCATTTTCATCATTCAATTGATTACTGTAATTTTGTTTGAATTAGTTTTTATTTTTGGTTTATGGATTTAAACAAAGTGTTTTCGGTTCCCAAAAATGTCTCGAATTACCCGCTGCAAAAACCTTCAAAGAGAAATGCTGAACAAGGATCCAAACTTTGGCATCTTCTTTGATACCAGTGGCAGAGCCACTGAAACCTATCAAATTGATTTGTCTAGGACACATTCCATTTTCGACAACGATGACATTTCATACATACAGGAAGACCGACTGGCCTATCAAAGAATTAAATACTCTAGAATCCATGTCATTGTTCCTAGACCTATTATCCTTCCTTATAATGACGCAGTGAAATGGATTATTGAACACACAAACCCTAAAGATTGCTCCTTCAATGAAAGTGCAGGGTCACAGCTCACAAATTTCAGCCCCGATGTCTTTGTCAAATCCTATGGTCTTAAACTGGCTACACAGTCCCTCGATGCTGATTTTGCCAAAGCTTCTAAGTTCAGGTTTAATTTCAACGAAATTTTAAAATCCTGGATGACCGAATCTAGTAATTTCTCTCAGAGGAATTATGACCTTTACCTCGCTACCTGGTTTAGGGAACCATACTCTCTACTAGGAGCCATGCTATGTAGAATTTACGGTCTCCCCAAGTGCTCCTTTTTTAAAGTTGAATGGGCTCTAATAGCTCATCATGTCCTGACCATAGGAGAATCCTTCCCATGGGATTCTATTTTGTCTCTAGAACTTAGAACGGTCATCCAGGATTATCAAAAGGCCATTGCCAGGAAGAAACCAAATTTATTCTTTTCAGCCTTCATTATCGACGTATTTTTTACCGAGTTCCACTATCCCAATTTGGGATGGAGCTGGACTTTACCGGAACCTCTAGTGCCTATCTACAATGCAGAGTTGTGGGATACCAATTAAGTACCCAAGTACTATGACATTTGTGAAAACATCCTTGGCCGCATTTAATTCTCAATCTTCAAAAAGGAGGCTCCCATATTTTCCACTGAGGCCAAGAATCTCATTGCTATAATGGGTGATTGGTACGTTGGTGACTCCTTTGCATATTTCAGAATTTTGGGTAGTAGTGTTGTTCACATGTTTCCCAAGGTTGTCCCTGACAAATTATTCCTTGAGGAGGTGTCTTTCCAGACTGTCACCAAAGGGGTTTACAAGAGACTCATTGGACCTAAGAGAAAAGGTTGGCCTAAATTCCCTCCATATCTTGGGTCATTGGCCATCCCACCCTCAACCTGGGCTGTAGAGTTAAGTGAGCACATAATTTCATTGAAACTTGGATTTGCTAGTAAGAGACAACATGATCCCTGTTGTTCAGGAATAAGCACCTTATAACCGAAGGTCTGGGGTTACCAACGTACTCTTAAAACTTGCAGACAATTAGCTTCAAAGTACAGAAAAAAAATAGGAATATAGAATGAACTCACTCGATTAACGATGGTTGATCCAATCCTTGACTTCTTCCGCTCTGCTTCTTCTTCAAATCTTTCAAGGATGCATCTCCTTCACCTGCAAAGAGAAAATATTCCAAATACAATCTCATACATGTATATATGACAAGTTAGATATACAATATATAGAGTGCTTAATCATAAATATTCATCAAACCATCATACATGAAAGACATTCAACACGCATCTGGAATAAGGATTCTCTTTATTAAAAATAGTGAATGAGATAAGATTACAACCCAACGCCTAAAACAAGGACTCCTCTACAACCAAAGGATTTTGAGTTCTACTACTCCAAAGAATTCTGAATAGATACCACCAGCATAACTTTGCTCTCCAAGTATCATTGATTAATTCCCTCCCCAAGGCCTCTATTTATACTTAAGGAAATAGAGGATTTTCGAAGGTTGAGGAGGTTGAGACAGTTAAGATAGTTATTGATTAAGGCTTAACACATCTCCATTAATCACGATTTATTATTTTTAATGTCAAAGGAAGGCGTACGCGAGTATTGATACTGGCAAGCCGTGTATGACACGCGAGTTGCTATAAGGGAATCGGGATGTCATGACAATAATCACATACAATACATGATATGCTGTAGGAAAAAGTCACGTATGTATGCGGGTTGCTTATAGAAAAATTCACGTACAACAATTGACATATGAAAAAATAAAAATGGAAAGCTAGATGGATAGTGAATGCATTTCATAACATGCCCATCTATAGTGTTTTAGGAAACCTTCAATCCATAAATGTCCTCTTGTGTGCCAACAAGTGAAGTGTTGGCACTCGGACGAAGAAGTGCCATTTGGGTTGATAACAATCCCAAAGGGTTCCTTATAGTCACTTCATGCAGAACCATATCAAGGGTGGTTTTATTCATGAAGATATCACTGATGACTCCATCTATAGGGGATTAGATACCTTTCATGAGGTTTTGGCCAGGGACAAACATAAAGAAGAATAGAGTCTTATCCTACATTATTAGAAGGAGATGAGATATAGGATCCAGAGCTACAGGGCATTAGAATTGGATGTGCTGGAAAAGGTAAGAAAGAACAATGAAGAAAAGGAAGCTCAGGTAAGTAAAGTTCCATCAGTGGTGACAGGTTCAGCTGAGGATAAAGGTAAAGGTCTTTTGGAAGATCATCCACAGGAAATTATTTCCCAGCAAATGAAAACTTTGATGCATACTTCCCAGTAGTTCAAACAAAGGTTAAGTATGATGAATTTTGTTTTAGATACTCATGTAGATGCAGTTGTTCATCTTGTTGTTGATTTTCATACAACTGCTGCGATTACTCAAACATTTTATGATCCACCTGAAGAGAAGTCATTCAAAAAATAGAAGACCCAGGATTCTTCCTCTACAGTTCCTACTATCAATTTAACTGATTCTGATGTTGAAGAAGAAGAAATTTCTCCTGCTCCTATTTTGGAAGAAGTGGATGACCATTTGCAAGCATTTTAGATTTGTTTAATGGTCATGGTAAGAAGGTTTCCATCCCTATTTCCATCATTCCACAATCAACTTATATTCCTAGCTCCTCATCTTCAGCATTTCTCCTTTCATCCATCAAAGCTCCCTCTAACTTGCCTATTGGAACTACCGTACCTCCCTCATTGTCTCAACTTTCCCACACTATAACTTTTGTATCTACTCCTATGATACCTCCTTCATTTCAAACTCCCATGTTGCATTTTACTGCTGAGGAAACCCAAATTTTCAATATCCCTCTGCACATACCATCATTTACTTTACCATCATCATAAGCTTCTATGAAGGTCTTCGTGTCTTCATCATCATTTCCAGCTATCAGCATTCCTGTTCCAATCCTTGAAACTACCACCATTCCAATTATCTCTTCAACTTCTGAAGCAGCTGTAGTGACAGACTCTCCTTCTCCATCATCTGCTACTCACATTACTTTACCTATGCCTTTCCCCATTGTAACTCAAACATCATCTTTGGTCTCCACGGTGGATGGAACCTATTCTACTACTCAGTCAAGAGATGAGTTTAATGAGGATATTGTAATTTCTCTTGGAGACTCTAATTACACTAAGTCTAAAAAAGCAGTGGTTAAGAAGGGAAAAAAGAGAAGCAGAGAGCAAGGTGATATGGATACATCTCTCTCTACCCAAATAGTTTGGACTCAGCAGTCTGGTGACCCACAATTAGATGTTGCAGATACTGATGTTGCTTTCAGAGCATTCACAGGTGCAAATTTCCATGTTGTGAACATAGTAAATGGAGAATTTGATAGAACAAAAGAAGAGATATGCGAACTGAAGGAAGAGATAGAAAAAAACAAAAGAGAGCATGAAGCCCATATTGAAAATATTATGAATAAGTCTCAGGACAAATACAATGAAGTACATGTGAAGAATGTTACCCTTCAGGATGGGTTGTAGTATGAGAAGACTGCAAATGGTACCTTGATGCAGAGGATAATCTTACTAGAGAAGCAATGTGAAGATGCAACTGCAAGTGTAGCTTCATCTTTGTTCTCTAGGTTTTCACACCAAGAATTTAAAGATTTGGCTATTAAAACAAACCAGGAGCATTAAAATTTAATAACTGAATTGTACCAGACTATGAATGATATTTATGAAACCCACATTGCTTTTGGTTCGATTTCTATTGTCCTTGAAGAACAGGTTGAAAAGAGAGAGCAAGATTCAAAAGTTTATGATGCTATTTTAGATTGGCAAAGATATATGAAGGACAAGCCATAAAACATTACCATCCTCAGCAGCTATCAGCTAAAAAAGGTGAGAACTGTATTGCAGGCTTGTCTCAACCTGAATGAGATGATTGAGGATACTATTAAAAAGGCACAGAATGTGTGTGAAAGAAGGTGGTATGCTGTAGAAGGTATCATGGAAACATTGTGTTTTCCCACAGTGAATCTTATCGAGAATGCCTGTCCGCCAAAACTGATGAGAAAACAGGTCGAACGCCGGCGAGATGAAGCGAAGGAGAAACTATAGGCACTTGATCATGTCACTATTGAAGATGTGGATCAGTTAGTCTGACAACCTATTGCCCTTGAGGATAGGATCCATATTTACCTCTGCATTTGGCACAAGTTGGCTAAGAATGAAATAGAGACTTATAGATTTGATGTTCAACTTGGTTTCGAATCAGCCAATTATCCCAACAGAGAACAATTGTTGGAGATTTGGAACAAATGGCGTGATTTTCTGGGTTATTATCTTTATTTGGGTTTTTACGATCCCAGTTTGATGGAGATATATTCTTTGTAATAATTATTTAAGGGGTAACCTTTAGATGTATTAGGAACTATTTGGAAGGGGAAAGATCTGGACAAGAGACTGGAGATACCTCTGTTTACTTGAGTTTTTTGTAATTTTTTGAAAACTTGATTTAATATAGCCAAATATTATTCCATATCTCTTGTTCTTTATTTGATTAAGTTTCTTTAACATATTATGATTTTTCCTATTTTAGATGGAACAATATTACCATTAGTCCTTCGCAATCAATGAGTGCACCGATTCATAACCTTGGTTTCCCACTGTTATCGATTTAATGTAACTGATAAAATTTCAAAGAGTTTATTATGTTAAAATTTATCTATTTCTCCAAATGACTGTAATAGTAAAATAGACAACATACATGTATGAAACTACAAGAAAGTGGTGCTATAAGAGAGTTAAAAAAATACCGTGCTATGTTGAACAATGAAACAAGGAGTTAAAATTGAGAATTGAAAGAATTCATTATAAACAATCAAGAATGGTTAAGTATAAAGTTGGAAAAACTTATATATTTATGTGTCCATCTGAAATTGTCGTTTATGTGTTTTCACCCATGACATTTACAAATTTTAGGCATGCAACTCCACAGAAGCTATATGTTCAAACTGAAAGAGTAAGAAGTAATTTTTTGTTGCAGATCCTCTAGACTACTTCATCAATTGATGTTGTTTCAGTTGAGAGAAGAGACAAATCTTTTGCAAAAATTCCCATGAGCTGGTTTGCAGCATCATCGTAATCTATCATACCATGAAGGTATCCAGTGATATATTCCAAGTCAACCTTTAGTATATATCAGTAGTCACAATCAAGAAACTCTCCATCACATTTAGCACAATGCCAAATGTCTCTAACTTTGTGGGAAATCTTTTTCATGCATTGTATTCCATCAACAAACAGAGGGAATGCAAGGAAATAAAATTCATCAATGTTAACATTTGTGATGGTTTCTACAAGAGAGTACCAAATAGGTTTTTCAGATGCTTGAAGATTTTGTAGGTCACTGATCCTAATGAATTTACGAGAACCAGATTGAGAGGCATTGAACTTTTGGCTCAAAGATGGTGATGCTGAACGAAATCCTTTGTCATGAAACCATTTTTGGAGAACTGAAGTGTCTTCAATTTTTGGTTTTATAAAAACAGTAGTGTTGGAAATAGTTCCAACAATTTTTCAATTGAAATCTGTAACATGACCGCCTTTGATTGCTACAGCTGGAGGCATAGGTAAACCACGTAGGGTGGCAAGCTCAGCTCCTTCAATTTGAAAATTTTCTCCCCAAAGTGTTATGTCAATACTATATCCTCACATGTCATGGTGTCCAATAGTGCGCCTAACAATCTCAACACCATCTCATTTTCATATTATGGATGTAGGACAAACTGAAATGACAAGGCCAACAAGGTCCACCATGGAATTGACGGGTATAGTTTCTATCTCTTGAATAGTTTTAAAGTTAAATCAATAAAAAGGTATTAGGGGGTATTCATTTAATCATGGTTGGATGGTTGAGGAGGAGCCTAGTAAAATCTCATTATGGCTTTTCAAATGGTTGAAAATTGTATTGGATGCTTTCATTGTACCGTTTGATACTATGTACACTATTACTATTTGTATTTGGTCATACAAAGAGAGTGCCAATTCATTGAATACACATATATGTATTTCATCATGTGAAGCATTAACAATGTCAAATCCAAAGATTTTTCCATACCCTCGTTGGTTTCCATATTCATGTAGCTTTTTCTTGGCAATAAATTGACCTTGAATGTTTCAAACTTTACTAGAAGAGGAGAGTGATGTGAATGGAATAATTGATGCAACCAAGGCAGGGTTTTCATCTACTAAGCTAGGATTCACTCGAGCAAAGGAACAACTCTGGGAGGGAGAATATACACGTAAGTGGTAAGGTGTAGGATCTCGAATAATTGTTGCATCCACTATGACAACTTCGAGTGCAAGCAATGTGATAGTCCTCTGAGAAGAAGTATGTTAGAGTTAAATGGGATAGAAAAACCTTGGATGCATGAACAATGTTAAATTGACTAAGTTGAGAAAGAAAAAAAGGAAATTAAACATACATTACACTATGTACAATTTTGCATGTACATTTGGTAACTTTGATTATAGATCCTTGTTTTAGCTGTCCAATTTCTACAAGACTACTATACATAGTTGGAAGCAATAGCTCATGCCTGTGAAGCTCGTTTGAGATTGATATTTGGAACCTAATAGATAATGAGTTGAGTGAGTTCACTTGGTTTAATGAGGACATTTGTACCAGCGGGAAAAGGTTGGAAGCACCATGTAGCAAAAGTGAAATAGAATCTTCAATTAGCATAGTCTCCATAGCGTGACGGTTATATTTTTCTATGAAATGAAAGAGGGTATGAAGAAAAAAATTGCAATGAAACATATTCATGTGATGGAATGAAAACAAATAAAATGCATATATGATAACAATTTTTTTCACATGAACATATTTCATGATTCTGGTTATTGTTATTCATTATCAATTTATCAATTTACCTTTTCGCATTCTGATTTCCAATGCGGAAAGTAGAAATCGGAAAATTAAATTGATAATCAATTTACCCTTCCCCATTCCATTTTCCAATGTTGAAAGAGGAAAGCGGAAAGATAAACTGATAATCAATTTATCAATTTACCTTTCCACATTTCGATTTCTAGTGTGGAAATCGCAAATCAGAAGCGAAAAGGTAAATTGATAATCAATTTATTAGATTATCAATTTACCTTTCCTCATTCTGCTCTCGAATGCCGAAAGAGGAAAGCAGAAAGTTAAATTGATAATCAATTTATCAATTTACCTTTCCACATTCCACTGTGCGAAAACTCTATCTAGGGGAATGCTGAAATTGTTCGTTTAAGAAAAATAAGGGTAATATATTAAAAACGACTTTTGTAATTTGGAAAGCGGAAGTTGGAAAGCACTGAAACTTATATTCGAAAATATAAATTCCGATTATTGCATTCTCCAAAGTGGAAAGCAAAAACCAAAAATATAAATTAAAAATTGGAATTTGTATTGATGCAAGTTGGAAATTAGGAATACATTGGCCCCGTTCCTTACTGCAGAAAGCAGAATGTGGAAGCGCTACCCAATTTCTATTTACATAGACAACTTCTTCATCTTTGCTACCTCAGAAAGAGGAAAGAAAAAACTTAAATTGATAATCAATTTATCAATTTACCTTTCGACTTTCGAAAATCCAGAAATCCTAATACATATATATACCAAATATCAAATATAAAAATCCAAAGAATATATGCTCAAGGTAGAGTTTCTCTATTTCGAAAAGATAAATTGATAGTTGATTTATCAATTTACCTTTCCTCTTTGTGCACTTTCTTCTTTCCGCATTGCAAAGAGGAAAAGGAAAGTGAAAGATAAATTGATAAATTGATTATCAATTTACCTTTCCTCTTTCCGCTTTCCAATGCGGAAAGAGGAAATTCGAAAGGTAAATTGATAAACTAATTATCAATTTACCTTTCCACTTCAGAAAGCCAAATATTGTTGTATAAATCTCATGTTTCAATGGTGAAATGTTGGCTTTTAACAAAATTGTAGAAAAATATACCCAACAAAATTGAATTTTTTTAATAATTTAGTACGTAAGTAAATAATTAAACATGTGCTAAAATTTGAAGAAAAAATGTTTTAGAATAAATCTATCTACATAAATTTCCCTATATTCAAGTAAAAACATATCGAAATTTTTCATGCCGGGAAAAAAACATTCATGGGAATAAAACTCTCTATTTTGGACCTCCCATTTCCATAGGGCGAAATTCGGAAATCGGAATAGTCTTTCACATAATTTTTTTATCTTATTTCTCAATTTCTCCTTTCATTCCATAGACCATAGGCGGAATTCTGGAATACATTTCCCTTATCAATTGAAAGAAACTGAATGCCTCATTCCGCACTACGGAATTGATTTTTCATTCATTTTTCTTTGGAGAAAATTGACTCTGGTATTCTGCAGATAGAGGCTTCAGAGAAAATTAAATTTGGTATTACGCACGGGGGAAAGTGGAATTAAAAAAAGCAAAGGAAACTTATATTTCAAAATGCAAAATTCTGATATCCGCATTCTCGAAAGTGGAAAGTGGAAATCGGCAAGATAAACTAAAAATTTAGAATTCGCATTGATAGAAATCAAAAATTGGGAATACATGTCCCTCGTTCCTTACTATGGAAAGAAGAATGTGGAACTGCTACCCAAGTTCTATTTACATAAACAAGTTCTTCAACTTTCGTACCTCGGAAAGCGGATGACAAAAAGTGGAATGCAAAAACTGGAAGCAACCACTGATATCGTATCCTTGCAGGTTTTATGCTGAATTCCTTACCTAAAACAACTCCATCATAAAATAAGATACCTATCATTTTATCCACATAGCATGAAAATGTCTGATTTCTGAATCCCGGAAAATAATTGCTACACACTTTTCTGGTTTCTGCATTACACACAGCGGAAAGCGGAAGTAGAAAAAGCACGGAAACTTATATTGGAAAATGTAAATTCCGATTTCCACATTCTCCAAAGTGGAAAGTGGAAATCGGAAAGATAAACTAAAAATACGGAATTCCCATTGACAGAAGTCAAAAATTGGGGAAATTGGAAGTGATGACTGTTATTTCAAAAGCACCAAAACTTATATTCTAAAATGTAAATTCCGATTTCCACATTCTCCAAAGTAGAAAACGGAAAGTAGAAATATAAATTAAAAATTTGGAATTTTTATTGACGCAATTTGGAAATAGGGAATACATTGGCCCTGTTATTTACTGCAGAAAGCAGGATGCGGAAGTGCTACCCAAGTTATATTTACATAAACAACTTCTTCAACTTTTCTACCTCCGAAAGCGGAAAGAGGAAATGTAAATTGGTAAATCAATTATTCAATTTACCTTTCCTCTTTTGAAAATCCAAAAATCCTAATACGTATATATACCAAATATCAAATACAAAAAATCCAAAGAATATATGCCCAAGGTACAGTTTGTGTGTTCAGAAAAGCTAAATAGATAATTGATTTATCAATTTACCTTTCTGCTTTGCACACTTTCTGCTTTCCACATTGCAAAGAAGAAAGGTAAATTGATAAATTGATTATCAATTTATATTTCTGCTTTCTGCTTTCCAATGCGAAAAGAGGAAAGGTAAATTGATAATTTTACTATCAATTTACCTTTCCACTTTGGAAATCTGAATATTGTTGTATAATTCTGATGTTTCAATGGTGAAATGTTGGCTTTCAACAAAATTTCAAAAAAATATACCCCACGAAATTGAATTTTTCTAATAACTTAGTACATAAGTAAATAATTAAACATGTGCTAAAATTTGAATAAAAAATGTTTTAGAATAAATCTATCTACATAAATTTCCCTATATTCCAGTAGAAACATATCGAAAATTTTCATGCCGGGAAAAAAACATTTCAAGGAATAAAACCCTCTATTCTAGACCTCTAGTTTTCGCAAGGAGAAAATCAGAAATCATAATAGTCTTTAATAGAATTTTTTATCTTATTTCTCAATTTCTCCTTTCATTCCATAGATGATAGGTGGAATTCGGGAATACATTTCCCTTATCAATTGAAAAAAAATGAATGCCTCGTTTCACACTATGGAATTGATTTTTCATTCATTTTTCTTTGGACAATGTTATCCTCTAAGAGGAGGTGTATGTAATGCAGTGAAAAATAATAATTTATTATTAATTCTGCTGAAAAATACTTTAATTATTATTTTCATTATTTTATTATTTTTGGCAAAAATTAAAATATAAAACATTTTGTAATAAACCATTTTTATTTAATAAAATATGTTGAAGGGGGGGAGGGGGAGTGAAAATAGTTGTTAAAGAGTGTTTGCTGACCCATAAGAGAAAAATACAAGTGGCTGAACCCATTGAGTGAGAAATCAAGATGGAGGAGGCATCATCCCCAAAAATCAAGTCACAACTCCTACTTGAGTGCTAAAGAGAAAGAGGCTCATAAATGACGAAATCCTAGGAAAAATACTATATATTAGTATGTCTATGAGCAACAGGAGGCTATAGTTATATGTATACATATCGAATATCTTAGCTATAGTTATACTATCCATGAATTAAATAAATTACATAAATAATCAAATCAAATCTAAAAATACATTCACGAGCTTGTGCACTATTTATTACAATTGTGTTTATTACATCAAAAACCAGTCACGAAACAAGTTTTCATTTCTCCCAAGGACCGACATTGAAGCCATCGTTGATGGTATCCAAGTCTTAAACAAATATTATGTCTACCATACAAGAAATCAAAGACCCTATGGGTCATATTAATATTTCCACAAATGCTAAGTAAAGAAAGAAATTGTTGTAAGTCCATCTAATGGCTACCATTAATTACGTAGAGATCAAACTCTTAATACAGTATGCAAACATATCCACTATTTTCACCAAACGAAAGCAACATTATAACATTAAGCTAACCATTTTGTTCATGGCCATAAGACCATCAATGATGGAAACCATTGAATTTCAAATAAACAATATACAAGTTTAACACAAAGAAAAATACATATTGGAATCATACAGTCCTGAAGACCGGGCATCATTTATTAATACTCAAATCACATAACAAGAAGTGGTTGTAAGACCATCTTGGATGGCTTCCACATTCATTAAAAACCAGCGTTAAAAACAATAAGAGAATGGGAGTAAGTCCATTCAAAATGGCACCCAAACCCTATCAAGAAATTACTAAGAAATTTACAAAACATCTAAACATATTTCCAAAGCAAATGATGCAAATCCGGTGCAGATCAAAACCCTAGGGTTTTACAAAACACATATAATCAATTCTCAGAACTTATCTTAAAAGTTGGTTGGGACTACCACTCTAGACCCCACAATCATACCCGTCTTTACCTCCAACCAAATTATTGCGGGTTGGTCAGTATCCATCAACTAAGACTATACCGAAAATAATAATTTGTAATTAAGGGTGAATAAGGCTTACCTAGGAACTTAAAAAAAAAGGCCTGAGATGAGGTGACTCTGTCGCCTCCCTCTCCAGTTCCTTCAACCTCCACATATCATGTTACAATCAAGAACACATCAACAAATGTTTAAACAAATCGAATGGATGAAATGTTGGTTTAAAATCCTTACCTTAGCGATTTTGTAGAGAGGGGCAGGGGTTGGCTCCTCCATAGTACCCTTATCCCTCATCTGGATGTAAATACCAAACGAAAAAGATCAATCAACACTAAATAATGATTATTTACCAAGTAAAATGCAGAATATAAGTGCTAGGTTAAACCCTTACCTTTTAAACAGACAGACTGAGTGGTTAGGTTGTGGCAGGACTTGTTGCGATGCAAACTTCGCAATGTAGTCCGCCAAATAAATTGGGGAGCCCAGTAATACCTTGGGAGAGTTAAAAACATCATGATGTTAGCACATGCGTAAAAACTAGAAAACCCATATGCCATCATCACTTATTTACATATCAAAGATCTCCGACTCTCGTCGGCTTCACAAAAAACAAACAATTTGTAACATCTCCACCATGAACAGAGCAGAGCTCGACTCTTCCTTCCCACACAAACCAAACATGCCAAATGAAGGTTCGTACAGTTTCCCCAACACATTAAACCACTGCCTGAACCCTATCTGTAACTTTGGATAGATGGACGACATAGATCAAGTTTAAAAGCTGCGTGGAAGGCCTGGGTGTGTTGTCAACTCGCAACCAGGACACATCCTTTATTTCCGAAGTCATCGAAGGATAGGAATAATTAACCCATGGCCATATCCATCATAGGTTTTAATAATTGCATACAAACCATGTGATATAACCCAACTTTCAACCTTATATTAACATATCGTATGAACCATGGCTTAAATCACATATAATGCCAAACCTTTTATTCATGCAAAGAACCATAATACATTGCGAACCATGGTATAAATCAAATATGAAAAGAACCATAACTTATTATGGATCGTGGGGTATGGCATGCCATAAACAAAAACTATATATATTGCAAAAACATTATTTAAAAATCTTTGAAACTTTATTAATATAACGAAGGATTACCATATGGTCAATACCATATGCCTTTACAAGCCCTGATACTTTACACTTAGGGGGAGGATCATAACATACCATAAGCTTAGGCTATTGTAGGGCCTAAATCCTGTAAAGGTTCACTCAAATAACTTATTACATAATGGATGGCGTCTAGACCAGGAGTAGTATCCCCATCCTTAGGGTGTTAATTCCCTAGTGAAAACAATCAATTTAGAAAACAAGTCAACTAAGAACATCACCTGTGTGAGTAGGACTTCAGTTTTGAATGAAGCTAGCCAATGTTGCAACAAGAAAAAGGTGACACATTAGAAAGGGTAAAGATATTAAAACTTGCAGAAGTAAATTTGAGAAATCTATTAGTAAGTTACAATAAATCAATGCATGTAAAAAACAATTTTTATTTACAATTTTGAGGTGTGTTACAAATGGTCTTACTGCCACGTAATAGATATTGAAGGTTTCGTTGTTAATGAAGTATCTATGAATTTGATTAGAATCTGTAGCATTGATTTGTTTTTAAATAAAAGTTTAGCCTCGGGTTAGATACCCGTAATAAGAGGCTATCGAATCATGAGCTAGATTTGTGAGTTATAATTAGAACCTATCAAAAGATTTAGTTTCAATAAACTCGACTTCGGCCATGGACTGCTACTTAATTGATATAGTAATTGGGTATGGATATTATTTCATTGTATTTATAATTGTCAATTCAATCTTGGTAAATCTCCATCTCCATTTGGGGGTTTTTATATGAGATAAATTTTATATTCCTTTAGCCTAAATTTAAAAAGCCTCCCCGCTCTTATTCTTTTCCATTTAATGAATTCCTAAATAATAGTTTATAGTCTTTTTCAAAATAGAGGTTATGTGAATGGATACTCTGTTGTTTTATTTGATTTGGTTTGATTAAATATTTTCTCTGTAATTTTGTTATGTTTACTACTGAAAATTCCTTTTGTAAGTTGTATTGTAACTTAACTACATTTTAACTGGAACATAGTATTATTCTAGTTTTGAAATAATCCATTCTAAATAATATTCTGGAAAACATAAACAAGCATAATCTATAACATTTTCCAGATCTATGATATTCCTTCGTTTCAATTTACTAGTGGTGTTAACATTACAACATTATACGAATCTTTGATTCGAGTATGGATGCCCAAACAGAGATTCGTTAAGAAATCTTTAGATCATGGATCTACGAATATTAATTAAAATTAGTTTACTTTCCATGATTACATCAGATACGAAAGATATTTGAAACAGATGCATAGTAGTATTATTGAAAAAAGGAAATGAATATGATTCATAGTTAACATGATATTTTACTTTAAACTAATTTATACAAATAACAAGTAGAATAGGGATCCTGACACCACTGTCGAGAAAACAGAACTAAAATAGTTGTTCCTCCCAACCAACTCCTAGAGCAACCAAGTCTCACTTGCTTTAGAACCCCCGAGCTTGTTCGTTGAACCACAAGGAAAAAATATACTCAATGCACAATCTCTTGCATCAACATAACAGTTTTCTATCCACTGCTTGCTAAATGTATATACTATTATATAGTATTTTGCTTAGGACTTAGTCATTTATGAGCCTCCTTCTCTTTAGCACTCCACAAGGATTCACGACTTGATTTTGGGGAGGATGCTCCTGCATCTTGTGGTCTCCCTCAACAGCTTCAGCCACTGATTCAGCAAACACTCTTTCAACAATTGTTTTAGTTCTAATCCCCTCCAATGTTTTTAATTAATAAATAATAATAATCCATTACATTTATTTTTTACTTTCTTGTAAAAAATATTTAAAAAATAAAATATTCAAAAAGAATAATAACAATTTAATTCGGTATATTACAAGGGGGCCCTTCACGCAACAATTAGGTTTCTTGAGTTTTCTAAATGAAATTCATCCTTTTGAATAGTTATATATGCTCAAGCCTTGATCTCAGTCCATTTTTATGTCCGCTAACTTCCCCATTCAGATGGGGTGGTTTTGGTCCGAACAATGTAGTTGAAGTAGGAAGCAATGTTGGTACTACATATAAATAGACATGATGTGGCTACGTTTTGTAAACCTCAATATGTAATTTCTTTGTTTTAGTTTAATATAATCCTTACTTACAACACCAACAACAAAAACAACAACAATAATAATAATTTGTTCATTTCTTTATACAAACAATAAGAATAAGAATATGAAAATATAAGCATGTATTAAGTTAATTTTATTTATATGAATTGAAATAACATAAATAAATCCAATAAAATAAAGAAATGTTTACTAGTTGACTATTATAACCATGGTTTTCAACATGGTTGACTAAGTTTGACTATACTTAAGCATGGGTGACTATTATTTTGTCATGATTTATATTAGTGAACCATGGCTGATTATTGCTAAGTTTAGTTAACCACTTTTGGCATTCGTAAATCATGGTTGACTTTGCATATCTAAGGCTTACCTTGCTTGACCAACATTGAAAATGGTTAAGGGTGCTAAAGGATAGTTTACCATGTTTAGGCATAGTAAACTATCGCTGACTATTGTTTGTACAAGGTAGACCCTAGCAAAACATGTTCACTTTAATGCACCATGCTTGACTCTTGTTTGACTTTGGTAACCATGCTTTACTTTATTGAAACTTTGATTTGTATGGTTGATTTAAGGTAGAAAAAATAACTCTATTTAATAGTCATTCACTATGTAGCCTGCATGTTAGATCATGATTTATTATTGTTTAACCATAGTATAATTTATTTAAAAGTTATTCATAGCCTCTTATAGTTGATGTTGGTTAACCATGATTGACTTTAATTAGCGATAATTGAATTTAATTAAAGTTGAAACAAATGTAATAAAAAAAATATTTTATAGTCATAGTTCCACATTTGAAATAAACAATTGTAAAATATTTTTTTTTATTATGACTTATATACTATTTTATAAGAATTATAATTACGCCGTTAGACGTTTTTCTCCGAAGAAGTTCAGAAGGCAACTGTTCATTTTTTTCGTCTATAGCTCCAATTAGATGCTGGCACGTGTTTGATGTTTGTCTGTTGGTTTTAAGGTTCGGCCGCATGTTTGATTTACCAATTATTGCCAAAGTATAAGGAAGCTTCATGCTGTTTCTTCACGAAAGCATTGAATCTATGCAGAAGCTCGCCGGCCAATTCTGCTTTGGGCTCCAATGCGGGGGACGTTACAATTAATTTTTCTGCAAAATCCTCTTCCGCGATGAGGCTTTCATCCATTGTTTCCTCTGTGGTAGGAACATCATCAGCAAGACTAGAGGCAGGAGCTTCTTCTTCCAATTTTTTTTCTGTTGCGGGTTCGATCTCGGTAACTTTCACAACTTTCTTTATGACACTCACCTGGTCTTCGCTTGCAGACAATCCTACAACAGGCGCAACAACCTGCACAAAAAATATCACGGTGAGTATCTGATAGTCAAGTTATAAATGATTTGCTTGCAATACACAAATCGATTTAATAGATTGTTTCCTTTTGACGAATTGGCAGCGACGCCCGCACGATGTCGACCAGCTGGAGCACGGCTAACCAGAGTGAGAGGCAGATGCAGAAGGCATTTTTGCAATACTTCCCCCACTGGTATGCGTCGTATTGGGCCGAATTCGACCTTGCCTTGAAGTCTTGGATTGGGATACAATATTCTGGTATGGGATTTCCAAAATTGAGATTAGCACTATTTTTTTTTCTATTTTCATTTAGGAAAGTCAGATATATCGAAGGCCATGCCCACGCCTTTATTTAACTGAAATTTACTCAATCTGGGTTTTTTTTTTCATTTTGTTGTGAATGGTTAAGATTCTATGCCTATAAGTTTTATAGAAATTCATCCCAGCATTTCGTTGTATGATAATCCCAAACACCCTGAATTTGCCTTGCCTGATTAAGGGTTTCATTGATGGCATTAAGGGTTTCATTCAATGGTCTATATGCCCTCTATTTTTGTTTGAAAGGGGATTTGGTATACTTTAGTCATGTACATAAAAAATAACGCACCAGCAACGGCCATGTTTTCATCCTTCTTTTGGGATGTGGTTTCCTTGCAGGATATGCTCTCTGGAAAATGCACCTAAATCAAATCTGGACCTGGCCGATGAATGCTATGATTACGAGGTTAACTGCCGATGTTAGTGTTGAAACAAGTCTGCAATAATAATAGGATTCCTTCAGGCAATCATGTTCTTGTAGAGGCAATTTCTCTGGAGTATTACTCATGGTTCAATATGTACATATTGCTTCCCTAAATGCATCCCTAACTAGCATTCAAACTGTTGATAAGTGATAATAGTCAGGAAGTCATCATCTCTTACAGTTCAGCTTTGTAGTTTCATATCTGAAAATAGTAGGAAAACGAGGCCCAAAGATGGTGGATGGAAGTATACATACTCTGCTCTTGGAAATACAATGCTGATTTTACAGCTTTAGAGCGCTTTGTTTATCATCTTCACTAACCATCAAGGTACCAAACTCAAAATACAGACCTGTTTGCCATTAAAAAATATGTTGGAAAACACTGATCACATCCACAGGTAAAGCATTGTAATAGTATTAACTCCATACATCGAATCTGAACTGGGATTACTTGATTTTTATCTTTCAATTTGCTTCTTGGCCCTGCAATGACTTGGTTTCCCAAGTCATAGGATAGTCCTATATTCCTATTCTTCTTGGTATCTGAAGCATGAAATATTTAAAAGGCTCCAAGTTCTGCCAGCAATCTCCTTTTCACCTCTTATATACTGGGTATCTGATCTTTTATCTTGTTATTGCGTCCTATCAAATGTCATAATATCCATTACACAGCCATCAAGGCTTACCTTACACATCACATACTGCTTGCTATAGGGCTTTGGCCATATGCTTCCACAAACTGCCTGCATAACTCTGACATGTTATACCCTAGGGGGCTCTACAACGAAAGGAACTTTAACATTTGAGAATAAAACTATTTTTTCTTAGTTAGTATGAGAGCTGCTATAGCAATACCTTCTATCCTATGAATCATGTCTACACAATAGGACAACATCATGATAGTAATGTCCTTCGACAATGAAAATGTGCAATGCTGTAGGTCAAAAGTCCTTCATAACAATAGTTCAAGTACAACATTACTTTATCATAAGAATAGAGTCTGTTATCTTTAAAATGTGTGAAAATTCTTCCACATGGACTAGGCTCTTATCATACTGCTGGCAAGAGCACATCAAAATATCAAAGGTTGTTTATTATCATTGCACACTACATTTGAGTACCATGATTCTATCTTTAAAATGTGTGAAAATTCTTCCACATGGACCAGGCTCTTATCATACTGCTGGCAAGAGCACATCAAAATATCAAAGGTTGTTTATTATCATTGCACACTGCATTTGAGTACCATGATTCCCTTTTCGTTTCCCTCATTGGAACTCACTTTGGATTACTATTGAATGTTGTGTTTCACTGGGACACATTCTTGACATCCATGCATCTCTTCTTCTTCTTTTACTGATGGAACTCACTTACTTTTAAAGTCTCCACGCCCTCCCAAAGCCCCAAATTTTCAATTTTCAATTGAAAAGCAAGGGTAGCAACAAGTGAGGACTTTTCACTTTTAGGATAAATTTTCAGCTTAGAGCAGTAGAGTTTTAGCTTGGATCAATGGAGAGAGCTAATTGTGGATGAGTGCATGTTTGTTTGTTGAAGTTTTTTCTTCAAAATTGAAGTTTTCACTTCTTATTTCCAACCATCAAACCCCATTCAGGCAACATTACAGCTCTATCAAAAACTAAACGAGTCACTCAAGTTTCAATAGTGAAATGAGGGGCAGTTAAATGGAAGAAAC
Organism: Pseudotsuga menziesii; assembly: GCA_001517045.1. Lineage (NCBI taxonomy): Eukaryota > Viridiplantae > Streptophyta > Pinopsida > Pinales > Pinaceae > Pseudotsuga > Pseudotsuga menziesii. Next base: position 43,005 of record LPNX010656511.1, read on the forward strand.
GTGAAGTGGGAGTGCAGTTGAAGTGGGTTTGGAAACTGCTGAAAAATATACAGTTGGGCATCCGACTAGCTAGCAGTTTTACTTTGATTTGTTTGTAACTAAAATGTACTTGTTCATAATCCGTGGGAAGCTGAATTTTTTATCAATCCCATAGTTGTTTAATATTTATGTGTGTTTATGGTGCATAGTAAAGGCAGTGCTACAAAGTGTACTTGTGTGTATTTTTCCTTTGTCTCTCTAGGTGTTGTTGTTGCAATCTTTTTCATTCATGAACATGATGTTAGAGCTTCTACAGGCATGAACTCTCTCACTAGAGGGTTCCATGGTCATGGGATTTTTCTGGAGCGTAATCCTTAGTCCGTGAGAGTAGATTTCTATTTATTAGAGTTGTGTTCATCCAGTTTGATTTGCTGCTTGATGGGTTATTTAACCTATGTGGGGATTGATGATCTTATGGAATTAAACTTCATGTTTTCTTGGAGCAGGAAGGAACAAAGCAGCTGATAGAAAGAAAATTAATATTATCTTGGAATTACTGAGCTCTTACTATTTTGAATCCTTTTTTAAGCCTTTACTAGCTTAAAGGGCCTAGCTTTCAGATCCTACAGCGTAAGAGTTTGTTAATGACACTTGTAATCCATCTACTGCCAAATTGGCATCGATGTTTATGCTAATGTTTCTATAATAGCTCTTAACACGGTGAACTCATGTAATATGCTTAAACCCAAAAAATCTTAGAAAATAAGTAAATACAAGGAAAATAGATAAAAATGTTCACTTGCCTCTGGCAAGGGGGAAACCTCCAATAGCACTAGCTCCAAATACATTGAAAATTCTTGACTTACATTACATATCTTACTACTCTCTATATAGTACTTCAATAGCCCAATTCCAACTACTTGTGGTCTTCCTCGCCCTTTTGTTTAAACCATGACCGTTGGGATGAATATGTGCTAGCATTGGGATGGATGGCTTTTGCCTCCAATTGCTCATGAATGATCTTTTCAATTTCTTTTGTGAAAATGGGTGCCTATATGGTCATACATTTGGTGGTCGACTTCCTATAATCAAGGGAATAATGTGATCATGCTGGTCTCTAGATTGGGGTAAATCCTTTGGTGTCTCAAAGACATGTTGATGTTTTCCCAAAACCCTTTGTAAGTCATGTTGGATTTCTGGTGCAGTGTTATCTATAGCCCAGATGGCATGGAGTTGAGCAATAATTCTAGAGTGGCCTTTCTTTAATAATTTGTATATCTGATGGGTGACTTATGATTTCAGGGGATCCACTTGGAGACCTTTAAGGGTGTGAGCATGAGAGTCTTGGGTAAAACAAGAATAATTCCTTGAAGTCCATGGTTATTGGACCCAATGTGCGTAGCCATTCTGCCCCTAAAACTATATCACAACCACCAATATCTATGGACAACATATGAGTTTTGAGATTATAGTCACCCAATTGGATTTTCATATTTTCATGGTGCCTCCCACATTTTATCATCCTGCCATTGACTATGATAATTTGAAAGTTGGGCACTGGGTGTACATAATAGTGGACTTCTTCGGGCACTCTCTTGTGAAAAAAATTGTGGGGTGCTTCAACTATCAACCAAAACTACCACTTTGCGGTGCTTGATGTAACCTTGAAGTTCCAATGTTTGTGGGGATGAAGTACTTGATAAAGCATGAAGAGAGACGAGTGGTTCTTCTTGATTGGATTCGAGATCCAATTCTTGCATAGAGGTTGTTTTGTCAACATCCTCAAACTTAGGAGTATCTTCCACAATGATGTCTTCAAAATGGGTACGAGTAGACACATCAATCTGAAATAACTTATGTTATTTACATTTATGCTCCAGAGCATAATTTTCATCACAATTATAGAAATGTCTGTCTTTGTCGTTTTGCCATTTCTGTTGTAGATAAATTTTGTACTTTCGAGGGAGAAAAATGATTTGTGCTTGAGGAATTGACTTGCATAGGGCTTGAGCGGGGGATGAAAGGTGGTTTTTTGGTATGTGCATTGATCACCATCTTTGCTTCTAGAGCCCTCTGAGTTGCTTCTAACCAGGTAGCAGGATGCTGCATTCTGAATTGTGCTTGAATTGCCTCCTTGAGGTCACTAATGAAACATTCTTTTTAGAGAGAATTTGTTAATTTCTTTGTGCGGATGGCTAATTGTTCCAAGGCAGAGATAAAATTTACAACTTACCCTATTTGACATAACTTGGTAACTCATCCCAAATAGTGAGTATCTAACTCGTACCGGTCATGGAGAGATTTAACAAATAAATTCTAGGGAATGAGGCGCCCATAGGCTTTTTTATGCCACTCCCACCATTTCCATTGTTCTAGATTCAAATACAAACCCCCCACCCTAAGTTTTAACTTTTATTAGTAATATCATGAAGTTCGAAGTAGTGTTCCATCTGTGTATCCCTTCCTGAAGGGTTAGAACCATCAAACTTGTTCATGTCTACCTTAGGAAAGTGGTTCCAGGTGTTATTATCCATGGAGTGTGGGTTAGGATTGTGAGGCCCCAAAGAGTGTTGTTGGTGGTTAAATAGTCCTAAGCAAGATGTTCCTTCCTAGTGTGTCTCACTGTGTTGTGTATCCTAAAGGACCTCTTCCAACATGCGATGAGATGTTAGTCGATTCAGTGATTCTTTTAGCTTTTCCAACTTCTCATCCAACTTTTGATCTAGGTTTCCTACTTCATTCTTAAGTTCCTTCATTCGACCTTGATTGCCTTGGATGTTTACTTAAAGACTACTATATTTTCCTTCAAGATCATCAACCCTTTGGGAATTAGGATGTGTGTTCATGTTTCTTGCGGTCTTGAATGGTGGTCTATAGGGAGGAGTACCTTTTACCCATGGGATGGTTATGTGAGAATGAGGAACAGCCTGCAATCCAAATCGCATATAATCATCTTCTTTATTAATAGAAGATTCATATTTACCATCTATGCCATAAGATGTAGGAACTGAGCTTCAGGCAGATTGATCTGCACCTTCTGCAATATGTTTTCCTTCTGATCTTATAATCTCCTGAACAACAAAGTGCACTAAATTTGTCTTCCCATCTGTCCCTTTAACATCTGATAGCTTGAGAACTGTTATAAGATTGAAAGCTTGTGCACCACCGCGATAAGTACCAGAATTCATCTGGTTACCAATTTTTAGGACAACTTCCAGTAATATCAAGAACAAAATCCTTCCTCTTAGTTCTGCGCATGCAGCCTGTAACAGTAGATAACTATAATTAAATTTAAAAATTGAATGAACCCTAACTGTCATTTTAGGAGACAACATAGTTTATGGAAGTAGCACATTAAAGTGTACAAGAGTCCATTTAACTTCTTCCAAAAATCATGCTTGTATACTATTACTATTGTTTATCTTTTTCTAGCATGATTACTCTTCCATAAGTATATTTGGTTTTGCCCTTTTTATTGGTTCCTTGATTTATTGCAGCATTCATAATATATGTAGAATTTTCCCTTGTCATTTCTCGCTCTTTTTACTTTTGTTCGAAGCCCCACATTGTCGATGCGGGTTTGTCAGTACGCGAAGTCAAAGTGTCCGTGATATTGTCTCGGTTATACTTCTCACAGCCTTGTCATTGAAGATTGAGAACCTGGTCATGATTGGCCAAGCCATTTTTTCTTGAAGATTCCTTGTCTCAAAGCCACCAATACCTTTTGGCTGTGCCAATATAAGATGAGTTAACAATGCTTGGGCTTGATATCTAAATTTCTACCTTTGGTTTTTGGAGCTCTGATGACTATGGAACAGACATATTGACATGCAGAACCGGCTAACAGGAAACTGCCTGGACAACTATATTGGTAAATACTAAATATGACTACGGAATCAAGAAACTAATGTCCATTCATCTTTCATTCATGGTATATTGAATATTTAGTAGATTTGTTTAGAAAAAATAGCAAATTAAGTGAACCCAAAAAAAGGGTAAAAACTGATAAGGTATAAAATGGTATGTAGAATGACATATAACCTTAAATGCACTGGATGAATTGCTTGCTAAAATGAAGGAACATATCTTCATTAACCTTCATGTTGAAAATCAAAATGTTTGGGTGGATATCAAGTTTCAGTTAAAAGGGGTGAATTAGATTAAGAGTTTATTGGTCTATGCCATATCCTTAGAATTATATATACATCATCATACCGAGTTTTAAACCAAAAACTTGGAATAGTTATTTTTTGCTGCTACTGAATCAATGTACTTTGAGTTTGCACTAATGTACAAAACCCCACACTTTGTAATGGTTATGAGGGAAAATCACTAATAATTTTCTCATTGAACCTAAAAAAGGTTCGCAATTTCTTGTGGAAAATCTATCATTGGTGCCATTGATATTCCAAGGATATTAGTTATGTAACTACTATGGACTCCTACATTAACCAACAACAAACAATAATTGTTTTTGTCTACCCATGGTGAAGCCTTACTAAGAGAGTTGGTGGGACTCGAGAGAAAAATTCCTGAATAAGATGGATTTATTGGACATAGAGAGGACTAACAAGAAACTCTAGAAGGCTGCTAATTTGGTATATTTGCTATGTGAAAGTGCATAAATCCCATGGATGTTTGTGAAACCATTGGAGGAAACCATACATTTGATTGTGTAGAGGATATTGATGCTTTTAAAATCCAAGATGAAATGGGAGAAAACTTGGTAGAAGGTGTTGGTAACTATAAATAAAGAATTATCACAAAGTAAATTGGACAATGAAGATTGCATTTGGGACTTGATGCAATTGCCAAGTTACTGTGTGTGTGATTATCACTAAGAGTGCATCCTTGGATAATTTTGTAAGTGCTAAGATTGTTGAAAAGCTAAACCTGGGTTGTTTTCTTAATTTGAATCCTTATTTAATATCATGCTTGGGTTGTTTTGATTGTTGAGAGGAGACTGCTGCTCTTAAAATCAAAGATGAGATAGCAGAAAACTTTGCAGAAGATGTTGGTAATTATAAATAAAGAATAATCATAGAGTAAAATGGAGAATAAACATTGTGTTTAGTAGGATTGGGTGCAATTGCCAAGATATTGAGTGCAAAATTATCATTGATAGTGCATCCTTGGACAACTTGGTAAGTGCTAAGATTGTTGAAATGTTGAACCTCTATTAAAAGTTGTTTTTCTAACTTGAATCCCTATTAAATATCATGGTTTCAAAATCATCATATCTTGTTGGTGAATCTTCAATCAATTGAGTTTTAACGGTTTTTTTTTGTTTAGTATTGTCCCACATGAAGACCTTCCTAATCCAATTCAGAAGATCTGTTGTCGTGCCAATTATCAAGCTCTAAAATTTGCCGACCCCATTGAGAAACTTGCATGAACTCTTGTCACCAGAATTCAGAGAAGGGAACCCTTCATTGCCCTCCATCTCAGGTATGAGGTATCTCATGTTTAAAATTGGAGGTGTCAAAGAATGTGAATATCAGGTACTTTGGTTATTGCTCTAGAACCAGGGATTGATGAATGTTATCCATGCTTTTCTTGCTATGTTTATATATGAACAACATATGCTTGCATTTACAAGATGCACGACAGTCTACTCTGATTATTTGTCTTCTGTTGGCAAGCAACTGCAATGCCCCAGTGAAGAAGTAGATCCATCTCAACTGTTCACATTACCTAAGTCGCATGTATAATAATTGTAAATCCCATGATGGGCTAAAAACATCCTTATCATGAACATACATTTATGAGTCCAACATCTAAAAATCCTTAATTCTTATTCATTCCTTTGGCTAAAACCACGTTCTTCTAGGTTGATTACAATGATAACTTTGCAAATCCAAGAGACAACTATCAACAAACAGAACCTGCAACCTACAACAATGGCCCAATAGTTGGAAGTTTAGCTAGACTTCAAGGTGGAAATGCTGTAGACAACCGACTTCTCCAAGGTTTTATTGTTTTATAGGATGAAATTAATTTAGTTCCAGTTTGTTTCAATGATATTGATGGTTATGCTTTTAATAATTGTTCGCATAACTATGCGAGAAACATGTCAGGCACAGACAATCTTGATCAAGAGTCTCGAGTTATTCACAACCACCACCAGCATCATAGTTCCTATCCTGATCAGCATGCGCCAATCCATGCTGTTGATGTACATGCTCATGTAGCTTCCCACCATGTCCCTATGCATGTGATAATGATGCAGGGTCAAAATGAGGGAGATCCTCACAGGCACCAAGGAGCCCAATTTCAAGGAGTAAATAGCGGGCATATGCAAATACATTACATGCACAGTAATGAGCATGGGCATCCATTGCATCATAGCAATGACAATGGTGCTGGACAAGAACAGGATGAGGGAGATGGGGACAATAATTGCATTGAGGAAGCAAATGTTCAATCAGATGGTGACAATCTCGGAGAACCTCAGTCGATTGCCCCTGTACGCAGTCAGGCAACAAATCAACTAACACTCTCGTATCAAGGCAAGGTCTATGTCTTTGATATGGTAGCACCAGAGAAGGTAATTTTTCTGTTCTTGGCTTTGAATTGTGAATTTGGTACTGATAAACATCGAGGACACTATGCTTATGTAATCAAACAATAATATGTATTAGAATGAATTTTATTGAGAGAAAATTTTAACTCTGTTAGCAAATACATGAAATTTTAAACAAGCTAGATTATTTTGTACTGCATGTTATTCTTATTTGATATTTAGCCACCTTCTACAAGTTACTTTTACTGTTTTTGTGCATTATAAACATTCTCCAGTGAGTTACTGCTGTGGAAATTGAGTCAACTTGCATGGTTTATGTTTTTAATTCTAGTTTATTATTTTTATTTTATGTATGTTTGAACATTGGATGTTTCTGGACTTTTTTTGGCACATCTATATAATATTACAAGGACATATCTGATGGAAAACATGGTAAAATTTATACACTATTGTAGGTAGACTATTATCATGGATTTAGTCTTAAAACTTCTCTTTCAATGATAAAACAGACAACTCTTATCCATTTGTACATGTTGATTTGATTGATGGACAAATTATTCAAATAAGGATCATGAGATATGGCTTAATGAGATGGTCCCATTACTACCAGTGGCATTGTTTGCCCTTTCCTCAGCCTTCTGGGTTTCATGATGAAGAACATGGAAGAATTTGATGTTGTTGAAGTTCTTGATCTCATAATTAATTCTGTCAATTCATCTATTGAGAGCGATGCCTTTTTGTAGGGTGACACCATGAACCACCTTTTATTATAATTTCCGAGCCTCCAACCACTATGAGGCTGTCTAATATTAGAAGATGAACTTGTAATAGACCTTGGTAAAGAGTAGCAGCTTCTTCTTGATTGTTTGCAGTATTCCACAGCCCCCATTTGCAATGCAGTTCTTCTTGCCCACTGGGATCCAAAACGATTCCTATTGCACCTGCTGCCTCTGGGTTGCCCTTCAAGGCCCCATCAAAGAACATGATGCTTGTTTTTTGCATAATTTGCCAAGTTTGGAACTCTTCGTTGGTTAGCTTCAGTTTCTAATTCTTTTCTACTTGTGATCTGATGGCCTTTTTTGCAGAGAGGGTGGTTGCAACATATCCCTTAACCAGTCTTTTTCATTTTGATATAATTGCTGCATATTCTTATTTAAATCCTTTTTTGTTTGAAGGTAATTGTTTAACAGTCTGTGAGCTTTTATGGCTACTCTATGAGGGTTGTCACACTTCTCTTGAAAAATAGCAGCATTCCTAGCTACCCACACCTTCCAGCAAAGATACTCGGGGAGAGCACTCCACACTCTTTTAATAAGAGGTTTTCTTTGAAAGTTTCCTCTGTACTATTTATGCCAATATTTGAACATCTCCTTGCAGCTTAATGGCATTATCCACCTATCTGCAATTGCCAAGAATTCCTCCTGCTATACTTTGAGTGTATGGACATTCTATAAAGAGATATTGACAAGTCTCCTCAGATGCTTTGCACAACTCACATCAGGAAGGCCCCCCTGAAGTCCTCTCTGCAAATTATCAGCAGTTAATAATCTATCATGCACCAGAATCCAGTTGAATATATTGACTTTGGGAAGGCCATCTAGATTCCACACATACTTCCACATCCTGCAAGTCTAAGGGAGAGGAATATTTTGAAGTTCTGATTCATATCCTTCTTTTACTGAGTAGCCTTGCTTTCCCCAATCCCTTGAATCCACTCTTTTGTTAATGGGAGCACAACCAGTCAGGTTGTTAAATTTTCAACATGGATTCTATTTAATAGCAGTAACAGTCCTTCTTTCAAAATTCTAACAGGCTTGTAAATTATATATCAGCAGTAGATAAAATTATGAGATAGATAGCAGCAATAAAAAGTAGAAGAATTCAAGCATGCACAGACACACATTTTTATCATGGGGAAAACTTATTCAGGAATAAACCCCAGCAATGAAAATCTTCCTTATAATGAGATGACTGGGTTTGTACATGAGCAGATAACAAATTACAAACCTTTACAAATCCACGAAGTTGCGCCTAGGGCATATATGCCAAGAAAGAAAAAGGACAACGACAGTTCTACTGGGGACTGATCAAAACCCCAACCATCCAAGAAGGTCTGATGTAGAAGTTTGTAAGCCTAAAAGCGCTGCTAACTGTCATGGCCTGCCTTCTAGGTTATTTCATGCACCTGTACTTGCTGGTGTGAGCCCCAACAGGGATGTCAAACTCTTAAAATCACCCCAATAATCAGAATTCGGGTTTCCTGAGAATGGCCCTACCAGGGCAGCCAAGACCTGTGGTAAGCCCTAACAGGGCTGCCATGTGCTGAGGTAAGCCCTAGCAGGGCTGCTGTGTGCCCTAGCTTGGCTGTCGTGTCCTGAGATGAGCCCTAGCAGAGCTCAGATGAGACTGGAGTGGATGCTGTACTGTAAGAGCAGCCAAAACAAAAGGAACCCAACATAGTACAACCTTCACATAAGCAACTACTAGAATTGTAGCTTCAGTAACAGAACAAAAAAATAGACCTCATGGCTGCCAGAACAGTCTTCAAATGCCAAGTCTGTCCACGTGTGAGAGAGAGAGTGACCAGCAGATAAGCCCAGACAAATTCTTCTTTTAGCAGAGATGAAGGTGTCTTGGATAAATTGTCAAGTGAGGATGCAACTTTATTTATAGATCATAGAGGTGAGATGAGTCCATAAAGTAAGGTGACCTTGTTAGGGGCTTTCAATCTTTGTCTTTTAAGGTATTTCACCTTTTGAATTTTTGTTTTTTAATTTTTACTTTTGACCTTTTATTTTTTACTTTTGACTTTGAAGGGTACAAAGTCTTTTACAAGAGGGGTGAAGTCGTACAAGGACCAACCGTGTGGGTACTTGGACCCTCATTAGGTTTCTTTTTCCTTTAAGTGGTCTTATGACCGACCACAAACAATTATTCTTCTTCGACTTCATGATCCATACAAGTCAACTTGAAGTGCATAATCAAAATAAGGAAGATTTTCATTGTCCATTTTGAAGCACATTTGTTATCTAATAAATAATTTTTTCATGGTTTGGTTGAAATTCATTTTTTTTCCTGAGAAATCTAGAATATCCAGGAAAATAAAATTATGGCTCAATTCTACAAATTGTTCAATCATAATTATTTTTAGATGGTTGTATTTAGCGCTTTTCAACTTATGCAGGCTTGTCGGCCTTGGATGGTAGGGGAGTTTCTAAGGGAAGACACTCTGCATCCTCTGGGGATTGTCCAGCCTAGTGCTCTCATCTCTTATAATTCTCCCATGGATGTTATTAGATCATGTGTCATCCTATCAGAGTGTTGGATGATGATGCGGTTGGTCCCATTTAACTAAAAATATTCTTTACTCTTTTGATGTTTTCTTTTGTCTTATATCAAGTCCCATATTTTAAAAACTGTTAGTCTTTATAAAACAGATGGTTCTCATTTCTTGTTGTTTGTTGTTCATTTAGCTTACCAAAGTGTTGTTGCCGATGCAGATATGTGGGCAACATAAGTTTGGATGTTACAGAGAGCCTTCTCCCAGATGTTTTTGCTGGCATTGTCCCTGTGGAGGACTGCGGCCTTATCAAGAAAGAAAAGGTAAATATTATTTCTTATAATTATTCCCTGGTCACCAATTCTTATTTATTATAATTATGCCCTTGTCACCCATTCTTCTTCTCAATAATTTGTCCTTTGACTACAATAATATTGAAAGCCAATTAAAAAAGGAACTAGCATCTATTCATCTTAAACCTTGAAAGATCGCAGTTTAAGATTTCTTAGATCTATTTTGGCGGTCAATATCCAAGGTTAGAATGGATACAATTTACTGCAAATAATTAACATCTTTTTCAAATTATGTATCTCTCCGTATTTTTGCTATGGTTGGTTGAAGACATTGTTTACCTTATGAGGATTATGCTACTTTAGTGCTGGAACTACATGCTATATTCCTTTCTGAAAGCAATTTTAATACTGTAGAGCTGTTGTTACATTTAATTAGGAGATGAATGATGTATAAACATTGTCATTATACAGTTTGCTGTTCCACTCGCAAGTTGACTAATTTTAGAAACTTTAGTTGATTTCATGTTGAACTGAATATGCAACTTGCTGCTCTATCCTCATTTTGGAGGTCAATATTTATATAGAGTAGCTTAGTTTATGAAAAAGATGAATGCTAATGCTTGTTGGTAGGTTGTGATACCATTATACTTCAACTTTAGTTCTCCATATACTTTTGCATGTTTATAGTTTTTCATTTTCTTCTAACTCATGCTGCTTATAAGATATATACTTAATTTACAGATCTGCTTATGTGGGCTTGTTGCAGGCAATGCAAAACATAGATTTCCTTGGAGATGTTCACCCCCAAAAGCAGAGAAAATAAGGCTTCAAATGAGATATCAGTCATTTCTAAAAGGTGTGTTCCTGTTTACTTATCAAACCAATTACTTTCATCAATTTCCACAATACTATAGACTATTTTTTAGTGCTCTCTTAATTTTCAAGTCTTTTTTCTGTATTTAAGCTAACCATTTGATTTTCCTTCTTTACAGTCATCCTATGGATTTGTAGACTACTATAATCATAGATCAGCTTCAATCTCCATTTTAACTCTTAATGGAAATACATGTATATTCTTTTCTGAAAGCGATTTTAATACTGTAGAGATGTTGTTACATTTAGTTAGGAGATGAATGATGTCTAAACATAGTCATTATACAGTTTGTTGTTCCACTTGCAAGTTGACTAATTTTAGAAACTTTAGTTGATTTCATGTTGAACTGAATATGCAACTTGCTGCTCTGTCCTCATTTTGGAGGTCAATATTTATATAGAGGAGCTTAGTTTATGAAAAAGATGAATGCTAATGCTTGTTGGTAGGTTGTGATACCATTATACTTCAACTTTAGTTCTCCATATACTTTTCCATGTTTATAGTTTTTCATTTTCTTCCAACTCATGCTGCTTACACTAGTGGAAAATGAGAGATTAGTGACCAAAAAAATGACCAAAATCTGCATATCAATGACCACTTTTGGTTTGGCGATCGCTGGTGGCTAATTTACG
>LPNX010656531.1:0-135217 GCA_001517045.1 Pseudotsuga menziesii
TGCTATATAGCTCTCATTGTTCCCTATCATCAAAAGATCATCTACGTACACCACAAGATACACAACAGATCTTCCAACTTTATTTATAAACAGTGTTGCATGATCAAGATCAAAATGTTCGAAATTTAACTTCAAAAGATGCTCGGTTAATTTTTCATACCATGCGCGAGGCGCTTGTTTTAGGCCATACAAGGATTTGACAAGCTTGCATACCTTTTGTTCTTTTCCTTTCACAACAAAGCCTTCTCGCTGAGACATGAAGACATTCTCTTTCAAGTCTCCATTCAAGAAAGCAGTCTTCACATCCATCTGATGAACTTTCCACCCATTCTGAGCAGCTAAAGAGAGTAAGGTACGGATGTTAGCCCATTTTGCTATAGGAGAAAACGTTTCTTCATAGTCAATTCCTTCTTTCTGTGCACATCCTTTTGCTACAAGCCTTGCTTTGTGCTTGTCAAGTGAGCCATCTGATCTGTATTTGTTCTTGTACACCCACTTGCAGCCAATTGGTTTGGTTCCAACTGGAGGGTCAACCAGCTTCCAAGTTCCATTCTTCATGAGTGCATCATACTCATTCTGCATAGCTTCTTTCCACTCAACTCAAGTAGAATCTTCTTCAAAGGAAGTTGGTTCAAAGTTAGTAGATAAATTAAATTCACAATCAAATGATACATCCATGTCATCACCTGAATTATCTGCTTCTCCTCCATCTTCATGTCTTTTCGAACTTCTCGTTCCTGTCTTTCCAACTTCATTCGGATGGACACTTTCAAGTGTCTTTGTGGCCCATTTAGGAATCTTCCGTGATGGTCCTTGTTCATCAGCTGGTGGTGCTTCATCATTGATTGAGAGTCTTCCAATTCTTTCAATCACATCATCCAGTTGAATCTCTTGTTGAGGTGAAGTAGCAGGAACTTCTTCATGCGGGGGAGTTGGTGCTTCATATGGAAATTCCAAAGGTTGATCCAGAATAGGAATCCCCCCTTCAAGGTTGGAATTTCATATTCATTTTCAGAATATTTCTTTGGATGAGGATATTTTTCCAAATGATCAAGCTGTCTCTCAATGGACTGGTCATTTTTATTAGTCTCAAGAAAAATGACATCTCTGGAAATAACAAACTTCTTGTTTACCTCATCATACAGACGGTATGCCTTGGAGTTTTCTTCATACCCCAGGAAAATGCATTTTCTGCTTCGAGCATCGAGCTTGTTTCTTTGCTCCTTTGGAATCAAGGCATAACAGGTGGAAACAAAAAATTTGAGATGCCTGACTGAAGGGAGATGGCCAAACCACATTTCATGTGGAGTCTTGTTATCAAGAGGATTTGAGGGACTTCTGTTTCTCAAATAGGCTGCACATTTCACTGCATCACCCCAAAACATTAGTTTTACATTCTTAAAAAACATCATTGAGCGTACCGTGTTCATTCTTTCTGCTACACCGTTTTGTTGAGGATTGTAGGGAACCGTAGTCTGATGTGCAATTCCATGTTGGCGAAGATAATCTTCAAAAGCATTTGAAGTATATTCTTTCCCATTGTCAATACGAAGTGTACCAATTTTAGATTGTGCTTGTTTTTCTATCAATGCATGAAAGTCCTTGAATGTTTGAAATGCTTCTGATTTTGTCTTTAATGTGTAAATCCAACACATTCTTGAGTAGTCATCAACAAAGGTCATAAAATACTTATTCCCATTGGCAGAAGGAGTTGGCATTTGGCCACATAAATCAGAATGCACTAATTCTAATTTCCTACTTGCTCTGAAATTAGATTCATGGAATGGCAGCTTACTATGTTTCCCTAATATACATGCATCACATTTTCTCTTCTCTTTGGGAATGGTGGGAAAACCAAATACACCATTCTTTCTCAACAAACGAAGACTGTTATAATTCAGATGACCAAATCTTGCATGCCACAATAAACTTGATGACAAATTACCTTCTCCATGCTGAGAGAGGTAAGCATAGTTTTGAACCCTTGCAGATGAACCCTTTAGCTTCAGCAGCTTCCCATCTTAGTATCCACTCATGATGACTTGGTTGTCATAGGACTTTCTTATTTCTACGATTCCATCAAACATGTGGATGGAATGGCCTTACTGTCGAATCTCCACCAAGGACAACAGGCTTCTTTGCAACTCTGGAAGATAAAGAACATTCTTCAACAAGAAATTAGGGAATCCAGACATCTTTATCCGAATGGTGCCCATTCCCTTTGGTTTAAGACTTGACTTATCTGCAAAGTAAACTATGCCATTTATTGTTTCATTAAGTTCTTCAAAACATTATTTTCTAAAAGTCATGTGTGATGTTGCACCAGTATCAAGTAGCCAACAATCTGTGTAAGATGAAAGTGAAGTCATTTCATTAATACCAAGATTACAATGTGCAACAATACAATGAGCAAAATCTGAAGATTTACTAGCATCTTGGTTTTTATTGTCATCTTTCTTCTGGTTATGTCTGTCTTTGATGGAGTCCCACGAAGCCCAACACTGATCTGCTGTGTGTCCAATCTTTCCACAACGCTTGCACTTCAAATCTGATCTTTTGTTGGAGTTGTTTCTGCCTCCTCTACCTCTGAAGTTTCTTCTTCCTCTGCCTCTCTTGTTGCTTTCTCCTTTGGGATGATCATTGGATTGGTCTTTGGTGTGGTTCTTTGCTTTTTGAGTGAAGCAAAGTGATTCTCCAGATGCTATAGATTGCATCTTCTGCAACTGCTAGTGTAATTTACAATAATGAACTTAATATGACAAAGAGAATAGAAAAACAATAACCTTGCAGGTCTACAGCCTCTGCCAAGGTGATTTACAATCTTAATATCTCAACTTCAAGTTTTAAAGTGATACAATGACAGTATCATTGACCAAGAACGCTTCTTTGTCAACAACACAGAGGCAGATAAAATATGCTATCAATAAGTTCATAAGCAAATGTGCTGGTGGCAATCTCATACATGAATACAACTCTTTGCATACTTCTTGCAACAGAATGAAAGAAAATTGAAACTCATCAATTCAATTATTTATGCAATCAACATGATGGGCAGTCGCAACAATCTTCAAAATACTTCTTACAGTCGTACAAGTGACAGAAGGGTCGAGTCTCAGCAAGTCAATCTTCAGCTGTCAACAATATTCATGTGACTGAATAAAAAGAGGAGGAGGCTCCAGGAATACGAGCTTCATGCAATTGGTAATGGCGTGAATATTTCACCAACAATCTCTCACCAGTATTCAATGAACTGGAAACAACATATCACGGCTTCCATCTTCAACACAGTCACACTTCACGCAGTTGAAGAGAACAATATCTCTTCACTAATGATCTTCAATCTTCAAAGCGATCACAGTAGCAGTAATACGACTTCAATCTCCAGCAAATTCTCAGTTGTGAACAGAAAACAGGAGAGAACGCCCACAATGGAAGGACAAAGGAGCAGGTTGCAGGTCGTAGCTTCCAGATTGAGAGAACGCCCACAATGGAAGGACGCACCACAAAAAATTAGGGTTTCAGTCCAACTCCTTCACAAAAAAATGCAACAGTGCAGCAAAGGGAGCCCGCAAAAAATTAGGGTTTACGTCGGTGGCAGAAACAACTCCAATATAATTCAAATCCACCTCTCCAACACATCATACATAACATGCATGACTCATCAAATATACAACGATCATGGCTCATACATCAAACATCAATTACATTATTCTCATCTCATTCACATTTGCAGAATTCCCACTCGCACTTCATGCAAATAAGAAGGCGTGATCCTTCATCCTTCAATCATTGGTCATCAACGAACTTGCAGCGACAGAAAAAAAATAAGACTCGTTATGGCGGAAGTCTTCAACAAAATCTCAGCCTTTTCAAACACTTCCTCAAATCCTCATGAGTCTTCAAGCAGCAAGTGTCTGGTTCATATTTGCAATACGTTGCCATAATGGTTCCTCTCCAAATTACTCAGCCTTGGTATATTACAACTCCACGCAAATGTAAGAATGAATGGTTTACGACCCTCTAGGATAGTTTACAGACCATAACACAAAAGGAAATCGACCGCAGGTGGAGAAGGTCTCGGCACTAGCATAAAGAGAGAATGCAGTCACACCAAAAACAAGATTTAAGATGTGACTATCAACAGCAATTGTTTGAGATTTCTATTTGGCATCGTGGATCGCAGGTAGAGGGAGTCTATACACGGACAAGATAAAGCTTCTGAGTGGATGCACGATGGGTGGAAATGGTGAAAGGATAATCGCAGCAACAGAGTGGGAGCGGAAATGAGAACGCTATACTCACTAGCAGAGTGAGACCAAGCCCTCAATCCATAGCATAGGTCAAGGGAGTAACGCCAGTATTGAATGCATGGAGGCTAGCAGGAGAGCGGACGAGCGACTAGTAGATAGGTAGAATAATTTTGAGTGCATGCAGTAGAACTGGAAGAAAAACGTTCAATTCTGATTAGAGGGCAGACACATTAATGGGCCAACAGTCTGGCAATGCACTGGCAAGCATACATGCAGGAGTTATGGTAGGAACCCGCTCTGATACCACTGTTGGATAATAACTCCCGAATTCATTTATTCCATTGCAAAATCATTTATTTATACATTACATATGCTGGTTGAGTTTCATCTTCCGACCAACCTTTTCAGCTTCCTACATAACTATTCATTTTCCTTTATTTATTTACAAAATATAATCCCGACGGATTATATTCCAACAAAATACATAATAAATACATCCCGGAATAAACATCGGGTTACAATACATACGATACATAGATGAATACATTCAGAAGTTACAAATACATCAACATATCCCAAATGTGGACTAAATATATTGTTGATGAGCCCCATATACATCATTGGAGAAAGGGCGAGACCAAATGGCATAATCAACCATTCAAAAAGACCAAATTTAGTTTTAAACGCATATTTTAAAGTGTTACTAGTCTTCATACAAACATGATGATATTTGAGGTCCAACTTAGTAAAATAGTAATCTCTTACCAATGATCCATTAGATACTCAATCCTTGGAAGATGATACTTATTATAGATTGTGATGTTGTTGAGATCCCTATAACTGTTACAAAGCACCATTTGTCCTACTACTTATTGAGAACAATGAAGGCATGAAAGCCACATGTTGATGATCTCAGTTGAATTTTCCTAGATTCTAGAATAATCATTAGTTGTTTGTATAATTCTTCACTTCAAACATGCAATAAATCGTAAGTAGGTTCATTAGGTAGCGACCCCTAGGAATCAGATAAACAATATGTTCATTATTGTGTTAGGAGGGAAAAAATTGAAGCTCCTCAAACACATACTAGAAATGATCAAATAGAGGCTAAAGGGATGTGGGGACCTACTGTACTACAATATCTGGTTTGTTTAGATGAAGTACACATAAATAGAGGAATGGATTAAGTTGTACCTTATTGACCGATGCATGTTCAATAAGGAGATGTGGGACAAATTATATTGATTTGGACTTGCATAATAGATGGTTATGTGATCTGACTTATAAGGTTGGAACAATATGAGTGCAAAACAATACAATGGGGTAACATTGCATTCCACCATATCTTGAAAAGGAGACATAGAAAATGTGACCAAGTAATGATTAACTAGGGTATTATTTCCATTATTGGTGACCCACCCCAAATTGCATAGTTGAGGATGGGAAGTGGTTGGGTGATTTAGTCCTAAGATTATAAATCCTACCATCAAATTCATTTCACTGCCATTATTGATGATGATATGGTAAATGTGGTCCTTGAGCTAGCGATTATGGGTAAATAAGGATTCTATACTAGGTAGGGTATTATGGCAGGTCATAAGGAATTTGATGATGTACATGGGATATATTAAACAAGGATTCTCTACTAGCTAGGGTGCTAGGGATTGGGTCTTTGATGATGTAAATGGGCTATTGAGATTTTGGGTGTGTTGGAGATATGCCCCATTATTCATAACATAGGTCATTGGGAGGAACTTGACATTGTAGCACATGGTACCTGGATGAATGTGTATTAGATTTATGTACTGAGCAATAAGAGGGTTTGTGGGATGTAGGAGAATTTGTGATGAGTAATGGAGGAGAGTCCATTATAAGCGAAAGATATGATCAACAAGGATTATATGAACATAGAGAAGTAGAGGAATAATGTAGAGATAACACATGGTGCTTCCCCAATGTGTTCTCTACTATAAGCACTCATTCAAATTTTTGATTGAGATTAATAGAATCAATCATTTTTACCTTAGTGCATAAAGAAGGAAATGTAATAGTAATACACTTTATACATACTATAGGTTTTGGATAGAAAATAGATAACTACACATAGAGCTTAGTGAATGGATCAATCTAATCTTAATTTGATTGAACTTAGAAGTTATTTGCAGAGGTGAAGCCAATGTACCCATAAATAATTGTAGAACCTTAGTGGGTAAAACTGATGTTGTAATGCATCACAAAATATGTCCATTAAGGGAACACAGGGTTCTTATTTGAACATGTCTCCCCCATATCCATGTTGAGCGTATCACACATGGATATTATTCCACCACTTTTGCACTATCCCATATAGATGAAACACTAACCATTCTAGTTTCTTGTCATCCATATTCCTAGGTTGAGACTCAGGTTATATGGATAGATTTCAATTCCAAGTATCAATATGCTATTCATAATACCTAGGAAGGGTAATATTGATCTCTATAGACAAATATTCTAGAGTCTCAAATGAGGGACCCATCATTTGGAATAGGGATTGCATCTCTATATGCAATGCATTTGACACGTTCCCCTCTCTTAATCACTACCATTGGGAGGGAGCATTGAGCTAAATACGTGCTTCCAAATTTTTCCCAACCCTCAATTATGGTTTCATAACACATAAAAGACTAGTGCATAACTAGTTAAAATGTTAAAATTAGTTAATTAGTATGAATAAATAGTCTCGTTAGTTATCTCCACCGGCCCAACTTTTTCGACATCAGGAGTCAAAAATAAGATTTGCATAATTGGTCCTAAACAGAAATACCCCGACACACCATTTCTGATTGTTATGTTCCACCCTTCCAACTTTACCTAGACTTTTCGACATTTTTGACATAAAGAGTTGAAATTCAGAAAGGCAAAAAGAATTCCAAACGCGCAACCCCGAATTGTTGACTCTGATGTTTCTGACGTTGGAAATTAGAAGTTAGAATTGAAACCACATTTCCATATAGCAACTCTCGATCCTGATTTTGGCATCACCGCTTCGGCATCGGTACAATAGATTTGCCTTTCGATGTGGATCCCGTCGCCTAGAACTCCTTAGAGGACATCGAAACTCTGACAATCCACCTGCATGAATCATTGTCATGCTCTGACTCAGAAGTCGGGAGTCGAAACATATCCATGGATCTATAATATAACCCTGAATCCTAATTTTTTACGTCGGCATCACTACTTCGGCATCGATGCCAGTACTAGGGTCCATTCACCAAAACTATGTCGATCTCGATGTAGGCACATCGACACTTCAATAACTTAGAAACCAACATGTTTAACAACATACTTTGTCGAAAATTCCCTTTCGGCCTTAGACTTCAACACTGATACTTAGGCCATAGAAATTTAGGGATTCCCTTCCAATTTAAAAGACATATGCAGAGGCAAGTTAAAAATACACATCAAGGATACAATTGATCTACATAAACTATTCATGCATAAAATAACATATTCATTACGATCATAAGAACAATACAATCATACATAAATATAAACTCAATTTAGGATATGCATAAGCATCTAGTTTAACAGTTCAAGATGTCTATTTCGTTCCATTCAACATGAGTAAATAATCATCCATAACATAGGAATTCTAGGCATTCATGCACAACATAGACTTATATTTTAATTGAATTCGTCTGAGCAACTCGCTAATTGAGGGAAATGCTCCACCCAAACGTAGGCACTCTGTCTAGCATATATTATTTCAGCTGATAGGATACCATTGCGCTGGGATATATTACCTACTAGGAAGGAACTATATAGGGTCACTCACAACCATATGCACACACACTCATGTTAAGACAACACATTGTTGGGTTTATCAAGCATGTAGAGAGACATGGAAGGTGAATTCTGATCCAATGAGCTCAAGCATAGAGCTACATGTAGCTTAATGGGATTCAACAAACCTTGACATCCACATCACCCACTGCACCCAACATAAGGACGATCCCCTTCTCTGCTACAAATTCCCTCAGGCGCCCCTTCCCTCTGTGTTTTTTTTCAGGGTGGGCATAGAAAGGTTCAAGATCTTAAACCTTCTTAGATTCATTCCTTCATTGGGTTTACCAAACCATTCAATCCTTCGATCCCTCCTTAACTTAAAATTCCTCTTAACTTTGCAATTCCTGGACACGCTAAGGATTAGCCACGAAATTCAAATTACAATCTTTTAATTATGGTTTCTCCCATGGGTTTTTGGAAAAACACTCCCAGGTCCGTCCCAGGGATTGGTGTATATGAATTATCCACTGAATTTTTGCAAGACACATGAAATTTTGGGTGTTTTCACAATCTAAAACATGGATGTTTCACGAGTTACACTTTCTACTAGTTTTTCTATTTGGAATGCAACACACGCTTCCAAATTGGAGTCTCGTTCCCCTATTATGGAATGGGAAGGGATGAAAACGAGTTCCCATGAGGGAAATTGAATTATGGGTCAAGTAAAATATGCTCATACCTTCCATACAAGTTTCTACACTCGTTCCATGCTCCAATAAATTCTTGAAATGATTCCTTAGTTGTCTTCTTACAACATAATTAAATATCAACAAGGTAGTCGAGATGGGTATCTTCATACTATTTATGGCACATGGGTTCTCAATATGACACTTGTAAATAGAAGGTTGACTGTATCACACCCCCTCACCTCTCCCTAGTTGATAAACACAACCCATCTATCTAGTTTCCTCCATAGCCAGTTCTTGGACTTTTTATTTGCAATATAAATGTTTACATGCTTTTTACATTTTCCATGGATTACAAGCATATGCCTATGAAATATAAATTACTTTCCTAATAAGACGAACATTAGCTAGAAGGGCCTTGTCCTTGATCTCCACACTAGGAATTATACATCGCATATACATAATATTTACACATGAAGCCAATATATTCCAAGGGTGAAAATGGGGCATTACAACATCAATGGTGATTTAGAAGAGTTATGGTGAAGAAAATTCTAAGTTGTAGTTAGAGAGCCATTTATCCTTGTTGAGTACCATGTAGTAGATCCCTTGGGAATTAAGTTTCTAAAGTATTCCATACATGTTTGAGTACCCAATGCAATCAATTATGAGTTGTAGTAAAAGGTTGGTTTATCCTTGCAAAGTGTCATGTTGTAAAGTTTGTTGAGAATCAGGTTGCTAAAGTATGCCATAGATTTAAGTACCCAATACAATCAATTCTCTATTTTTTATAGGAGCTACCCCCTTGGTATGACAAAATGGATTATGACTATAAAAGTTTGAATCTTACTGCAAATATTTAATTGAACTTCTAGAGGTGAAGGAGTAGGCCTCCAAGAATTCAGTGTTTGAAGAAAAACAATCTATCAAGGAGAAGGCCTTGTGATAGGTGTATATAGATCATAAAGAATTGTAGAGATTTGAGTTATCAAGAGGAAATTCTTGTGATCAGTGTAGGACTATAATCTATAAGAAATTTATGTTGTGATATGAATTGATACGACAATCATACTAAACAAAAACATAAAATCTTCATAAAGCACAAGATAGAGAGAAATATTGGGCCAAATGAGCTCACTTGAGCTCTTACTTTTCTCACTATTTGTATATTAAAATTCCTTCAACCAAAGTAGACCAAATCAAACACATGAAGACATGCTTATTTAATCATTTATATTTCCATGACTCACCAACAACTACAATAATAAATGCTAGAAACAAGAGGACAACTACATTGATATCAAATACTAACTTAGAGTACTACTAACACTAAATAAATAATTGATACCACTGATATATATGGAAACATGTTGAATTGGCTTAATACTTTTTCTAAGGATTTAGGGAAACCGCATGAATTTTCATGGTATAATTGGCGCTAATCAAGTACTTGAATTTTTTAATACAAAGGAAATGGGTTTTGAAAACATTTGGGAAGAATGCTAAATGGTACAATTATATCCTTCCTTTATCGAATATAGAATCATGGAGGCTGGAGATGTATATCACTCATGTTGGTTTCCATACAATGCCAACTATGCCTCATTGAAGAAGGTTTTGGGAAGGATCTTCTAGAGTAAAGATATTGATTGGGAGTAGGGGGCTACCTCTAGACATTAATTATCTCATTTTCTAGAAAAACAGGCTGCTACCACTTCGTTCCTCAAGCAAATGTTATTGAAGCCTATGCTGTATGCCTACCCCACCTACCTCTTCAAGGCTCTATTGTAAGCCCTTTCTTTCCTCCATCCCTCAATCCATCCATCTATTTATTTGATCTCCTGAAGAAAGAGTCCCAACCGTTCCATGTGATCCAGCAATTGATCATGGAGAGCATGGGGAACAAATTCAACAAAAATCTCTATAGTGTTTTCATTTCAAAGGGATATAGCTCTAAATACTTGGTTATAATGTATTTTAGTGAAACATAAAGGTGGCTTGGAATTTGTGGATATCTGACTTCAATACAAAACTTTTTTAGGCATTGGGTAATCAAATGCATGCCAAGCAATGAACCTTAGAGGATTATTGTAGTTTGTTAGATATAAAAAAGAACAAGGAAGGAATAAAATGTTAAGATTTTAAGAGTTGTTATGCCAAAACAAGAGGATTATTGAAAGAATAAAAAGCACAACAGAACAAAGGAGAACATAAACATTTATCCTGGGAAACCCTCGTGGGGAATAAAACCCATCAAAACCTCCTCAATATAGATTTCAACCAAGTACAGTTTAAGACCCCAAAAATAAGACTAGTTGTTTCCTCCCTTTGATATGGATTGTTCCTTCTCTCTCTAGCGAACTTGCTTGAGTGTTGAGTGTGTACAAATGAGGGAGGTTCCTCACCTATTTATACTGATAAGTTGAGAAACCTAATAACCCAACAGGGTTGACTTCTCCTCTCATCCAGGGCCAAATTTCCTTGGGAGACTCAAAATGACATTTTAATAATAATTTTGTGGGTACTACTGACCCGACTTACAATGGAGGTTTTACCTCAATAATTTACATGACCAATTACATAAATGACATCCCCTATTAGAGGAACAACATCTATGAAAGGAGGAATAATATTAAAAGTACAAAATATAATACATTATGTAGTTGCATTTGTTTAAGTTAGAATTGTTGTTCCATTTAGATCATCAAGCAATGGAATGAGTCCAAATAATTGATGCAGTAAATAGGAATGAATTATACAAACTGAACAAATCAAATCTCACAGGAAGCAGACAAGTATTACTCAGAGAATTAAAATATTATCTTCATTACATAATCTAGTGTTACAATAGTGTTACATAGGAAAATAATTCGAATAGTTAGTGATGAATTCAAATCTCCCAAGTGGATGTGACTGTATCTGACTGCATAGCTAACTAAATATGTCTCAATCACTATCGAAGTCCAAATGGTTAACTCCATATGTCTAATCAAGTCACACAATCAACTATAATCAATTAACTCAATCTAACTGAAGTGCTAGGTGAGAAAAAGACGCCTTATCCAGATGCAACCATGCATACTTGGCACTAATTGAACTGATTGTGATCTAATTGAATGTAGCTGAAGAATAACTAAGCTTAACTAGTTCCAAATCCAAATGACTGAAGGAGGTTGGTGTCGGGACTCCAAGTGGCTCCTAAAATGTAGGGATTGGCCTAGGAGGCACCTAAACTAATGCATGCAAGTGCAATCAGTGGCAGTTAGACTCTATCAGTGTTCCCCACACTCTAGTAACTGGTACATGTGGCCCCATCAGGCCAAGTGGACCCAATGGTACTAGTGGACCCAAATAATTAAATAAAACTCCTAAGTTAGGCTAAAATAATCTAATAGACAGTTTGGTCACGGGAGGATTATAAATCCTAACACCCCCCCTAAATCCTAACTTGGACAACTATGGGCCATGGAAACAAGGCCAAAAGTCACCCATGTACAATATAAAAGATAAAAAATGCTGTTTAAAAACCCGAGGAAATAGGGGAAAACCTCATGGGAAAAACTCCCCTCAAGATAAGTAGAAATAGGCACTGAGAGTCAAGCCTTAACACCTAAAAGAGACATGAGAAAGGAAAATATGTTTTCTGTGAAAGACTTGGTGAAAATGTCTGCAATCTGATCCTCTGTAGGACAGTAGTGTAGTGTGATGGTTCTGTCATGCACAAGTTCCCGGATGTAGTGCATGTGAACCTCTATGTGTTTTGTGCTCTGCTTCTGAACTGGATCACTGGAAATTTTGATAGTACTCCGGTTGTCACAATAAAGATCCATTGTAGGTCAAGTCTAAATCCTAAACTCTGTCAAGATTCCATGCAACCATACTACCTGAATATCTACATTCACAGCTTGCTGATACTCTGCTTCTGCTGAAGAGAGTGCAAGTGCTGCTTGCTTCTTGGTGGAACAACAAATTGGCCCAGATTCAATCATGAATACAAAACCCAAGGTGGATTTCCTATGATTTCCATCTCCTTCCTAGTCCGAGTCTGTGAATACTATGAGATCAAGTTGTACTCCAGCTGCATAGTGAATCCCATAATCCGTAGTACCCTACACATAGTGCAAGATCCTCTTTGCTTCCTTCCAGTGCAGCTCATGTGGCTCCTGCATGTACCTGGTAGCAACACTCACAACATAGGATATGTTTGGTCTCGATTGTGTGAGATACAGAAGGATTCCAATGAGATTTCTATAGAGAGTGCTATCTACCAAAGGTGTGGAGCCACATTCTTCAAGATTGATGCTAGATAGAAAGGGACAAGGGGCTGCATTGCAATATTCCATGTGAAATATCCTAAGCATGTCTAATGAATACCTAGACTGTGAGATCATTATTCCTGAAGTCTTTTGACTTACTTCGAGTCTAATGAACTATCTTAACAGTCCTAGGTTGGTCATTGAGAATGATTGGTTTAGAGTAGACTTGATGCTTCTCAATCCAACAACAGAGTTCCTAGTAATGGGCAAGTCATCCACATACAATACAATCAAAAGAAAGGAATCCTCTTTCTTCTGCATGTAGACATTGCAATCTGATTTGCATCTTTCAAATTTCTGAGATAGGAGGAAGGCATCCATATTGGAGTACCATTCCCTTAGGGCTTGTTTGAGTCCATACAGTGATTTCCTAAGTCTGCAAACTAAGGAAGGATCATCAATAAACCCCTCAGGTTGTTTCATCTATAACTCTTCATTCAAATCACCATGGAGGAAGGAACGTTTCACATCCATGTGATGTACCTCCCATATTTTGGAAGCTGCAACTACCAAGACAAGCCTAATGGAATCCATTCTATCTACTGGAGTGAATGTCTCATTGTAGTCCAAACTTTGAACCTGAGAGTATCCTTTGGCCACCAACTGATCCTTGTACTTGGTTGTGGTTCCATATGCAACTATGTTGGTCTTGTATATCCATTTTCACTGAACAAGCTTCCTCCTTGGAGGTAAGGAAACAAGTTCCCAGGTTTTAATGGCATGTAGTGAATCAAACTCCTCATCTATGGATGCTTTCCATCTAGGGTCATGGAAATATTCTTTGAAGGATTAAGGATTTGAACCCAACATCATGAAACACCTCTCAGGGAGAAGTGGATCTGTGTGGGACACTTGCAACACTCTCTCTTCGATCCTAGGACCTCGTTCTTCTCTTGTCATCTGGATCCCCAACACCATTTCCAACTGCTTCTATGAGTTGTTGAGCCCATTTAGGATGCTGAAATGAGGTAGATGCTGGGTCTAGATCTAGATCTCTTTGAGGTGTAAGCTCAATATCTGGATCATGCTAGTGTTCCTCTTCTTTTAAATCTGAATTTGAAATGTCAGGAAATAAAATGGTATATGCAATAGGAAGTAAATGAATGTTTATACCTTTATTTTCTTCAAATATAAGCCGTGGTTGTGCTATAAATGTGTATGGCATGAAGTGAGAGAAAACATATGCCTTGGAGGAATTATCAGCAATTCCTTTCACTACAATCTCCCTAGTTGAGATATTTGTGATCTCTACTGAGTTAGGTCCAAACACCACTTGCTTCGGTGGGCCAGTTTGAGTCATCTAATATATAGACAACATATTAGCTGTAAGGGAGGGCACCGAGAGGACATCTATGAACTCACCATGCTGAATTTTGATGGTGCCTCTTCCTTTTGCTGGAATTTGGGAATCATCTCCCATGTGAATAGTAGTCCCTTCTGTGAGGTTGAGAGTGGAGAAGAAATCCTTGGAGGAAACCATGTGGTTGGATTCTCCATAATCAATAAAATAGGTTGTTGACCAAGGTACTCCAACTTTCAAAGCATGGCACCTTTCATGTCCATCATCAGATGTCTTTTCTCTTTGTGGGAGAGAAATGCTATTCTGTTTGAGGAGAGCAGTCAGTTGGTCTACTTGCTTCATCAGACAAGAGTATTCAAGGTGAAAACCCCTCATACAATAGGGACAAATATTCTTTTTGATCTTCTTCTTTTGCTTAGATCCAGAGGCTCCTTCAGAAGTATTCTGATTCTCTTTAGGATTCGAATCAGTTGTTTTATGATCCTTCCCTTTAGATCTCCCTCTATCTTGTGCTTTGGTAGAGTCTGTCACTAGGAGAGCTTGATCTTTGGAATTCTTGATGACTCCCATCTGGATCAACTTCTCTTGCTCCTATATTAAGGACTCGACAAAGGAATCAAGTGAGGGCATCTTCCAATTAGGAATGGAATCTCTCCTAGAAGGGAAGATTGAGACAAATACTAAATACTCAGGGCCTAGTTTTCTTAGTATGGAGAGCACATGCTGCTCATCCTTTCTTTCTATGCCGCATTGTCTACATTGAAGTGCAAGAAACTTGAATTTATTAAAGAATTGTTGCACCATCCCAAAAATGATGAGATGTAAGGCTACCAATTCTTTCTCCAGAATGTGTCCCCGAAGCTGATCTTACTTGCCAAACAATTCTTCAAGATTCTTCCAAGATTCTCTGGGAGTCCTCAAACCTTCAAGGTGGAAGAGGAGATCTCTGGATACGTGAGTACATAAATAACTGAAAGCTTCATCTAAGCGGTTCAAAAACTTGTTTCTTTCAACTGGAAAATGGGGCTCGACCTCCCTACCAAGTATTATCCTGAAGTACCCATGTTTGCGCAAGGCCATCTACATATCTTCCCACCAATATACATAACTAAAGGGTGTTAGGATACGAGGTGTAGGAGATTGAGAATCCATAATTCTACGGCTGGAAAAGACAATATCTTCACAGGATCTACATATCACCTGTAGAATTTCACTACAAAACACTAAAACATTCAAATTATGTTAGAATCATGCATTCCCTCTCGACATGAACACTTTCTCAGGGTCCGTCATGCCCATACCGCCACTCTGAATAAATTTAGAGGAAGCAAGGAACTCTTTGCGGGAATTCTGTGGAAACTCAACTGCTTCTGGTGTTCAATGGAGGGTAGACAGACATGAAGCTTGCTTGAAATGGCTCTGATACCATGTTAGAATTGCTGTGCCATTTATATCATCAAGCATTAAGTCCAAATTATTAATGCAGTGAATAGGAATGAATTATACAAAATGAACAAATCAAATCTCACAGGAAACAGATAAGTATTGCTCAGAGAATTATAGTATTATCTTCAATACATAATATGGCGTTACAATAGTGTTACATATGAAAATAATTTGAATCATTACGGATGATTTCGAATCTCCCTACTGGATGTGACTGTATTTGATTGCGTAGCTAACTAAATATGTCTCAATCACTATTGGAGTCCAAGTGGTTAACTCCAGATGTCAAATCAAGTCACACAATCAGTTATAATCAGTTAACTCAGTCTAACTGAAGTGGTAGGTGAGAAAAGGCACCTTATCCACACGCAGTCATGCATAAATGGTGCTAACTAAACTGATTGTGATCTAACTGAATGTAACTAAAGAATAACTAAGCTTAACTAGTTCCAACTCCAACTGACTGAAGGAGTTTGGTGTCGGGACTCCTAGTGGCTCCTAAAATGTACGGATTGGCCCAGGAGGCGCCTAAACTGATGCATGCAAGTGAAGTCAGTGGAAGTTAGCCTCTATCAATGTTACCCACACTCTAGTAACTAATACATGTGGCCCCATTAGGACAAGTGGAACCAATGGTACTGGTGGAACCAAATAATTAAATAAAACCCCTAAGTTAGGCTAAAATAATCTAATAGAAAGTTTAGTCAAGGGAGGATTATAAATACTAAGAGTTTAACACTCCATCTTAACAAGAAAGGTATTCTATAACAATAGAAACAACAACAACTACTACAAAATTGATTGGAGAGTCTCCATGTCATAGTTATTTTTCAACAATTACATCATCATCATCATCATTATTAAAATCATCATCATCATCATGGATCATCATCGTCATCGTTGAGGAACATCATCACGAGCATCATCATCATCTTCGTGGAACATCATCATGAGCATCATCATCATGGGCATTATCATCACGAGCATCATCATTGTGGAACATCACATGCAATATCATCAGCATACAAATACTAGAACAACATCCACAAATGAATGTTGGATCACCCACATCATAAAAAAATGTTGGAACATCATCATCCACAAATGAATGTAGGACCTTGTCCGCAAATGAATGCAAGACCCTCATCATCCACAAATGAAAGAAGGACCTCATCCGTAAATGAATGTAGAACACTCATAATTCACAAATGAATGCAGGACCACACCAAAAAATGAATGAAGGGCTCTCATCTCTTGCAAATGAATGCATGAAATCGTCTGCAAATGAATGTAGGACCCTCATAGTCCGCAAATGAATGCAAGGCTCTCATCATCTACAAATGAATGCATGAAATTGTCCATAAATAAATGCAGGACCCTCATCATCCGCAAATGAATGCAATACCTCGTCCGTAAATGAATACAAGACCCTCATCATTCACAAATTAATGTAGGACCTCATCTGCAAATGAATGTAGGACCCTCATGGTCCACAAATGAATGCAAAACCTCATACGAAAATGAATGCATGACCCTCATCATTTGAAAATGAATGCATGACCCTCATTGAATGCAAATGAATGTAAGACCCTCATCATCCACAAATGAATGCAAGACCTCGTACACAAATAAATTCAGGACCCTCATTGTCTGAAAATTAATGCAAGATCTCGTCCTCAAATGAATTATGGACCCTCATCATCTGCAAATGAATGCATGACTTCATTCGAAAATGAATGCAGGACTCTCATCATCCACAAATGAATGCAGGACCACTCTCAACATTAAAATGCTAGAGCACTATCATCCTCAAATGAACGTAGGACCTCATCTGCAAATGAATGTAGGACAAATCTCAACATGACAATGATAGACCACTATAGTCCAAAAATGAATGTAGGGCCATCCTCAGCATAATAATTCTAGGACACCATGGAAATCTATAGGCTCTCTAATAAACCCAACTGCACTAACATAATTCTCTTGAAGCTGAGATGCCATACCACTCTCTAGGGGAAACCACTCCCTCTTTCTCGAGAGGTCCCTTAAGTCTAAACCAAGATTGTCTTGAAATTATTCAAAATTTATGCAAGACAGAGGCTCAACACATCAACAACTTGTTCCTATGTAGGAACATACTGGAGCTTCACATCTCCTCTCTGCACTATATCCTAGATGTAGCGGTACTTTATTTCTATATGCTTCGATTTATCATGAAGCACCGGTTTCTCTATTATCTTGATGCAATTTTGGTTATCACAATAAATATCAGTCGCATCCATCTTGACATCAAACAATCCTTCCAATAATTTGTGAATCCATACTTCTTCGTTATAAGATGAACATGATGCAATGTATTCAACCTCGACTATACTAAGAGAAATAATGATCTTCTTTCTATTAAGCCACGATATCACACTTGATCCAAAACTGAAACAACATCCTGAAGTGTGCTTTCTATCTTCAACACTTCTTGCCCAATCTGATTTGGTATAGCCATGCAATATGAACTCACTATCAGTTGCATATTTAAGGCCACAATCCAATGCACCCTTTAGGTACCTCATCACATGTTTTGGTGCAACTAAGTGAACATGTCGGGGATCCACCATTAACCGACTCAATGTGTTTACAAAAAAACATGTATTTGGTCTTGTAATTGTCAAATACAACAATGAGCCAATAATCTGTATGTATAGTGTAACATATGTTTTTTCTAAAGAGTCATCATTTAGGAGCTTTAGATTTGTTACCATTGGAGTGTTCATTTCCTTGCACTCTAACATCCCAAATCTCTTTAGGATTTCAACTGCATATTTTCCTTGGTTTAAGAAAATCTCATATGGGAACTGCCATACTTCAAGACCTAGGAAGTAATGCACCATGCCAAGGTATTTCATCTCTAATTTTGTAGCAAGACTCTTCTTACATTCACTGATGAGCTTCTCTTCTCTTGACAAAAATAGATCATCCACATACAACAATAATATCACGATCCCGTCATCTACAACCTTATTGTAAAGTTTGGACTCTGCTTTACTTTTGGTAAATGCCAATCTCATCATGAATCCATCAATTCTTCCATACCATGCTTTGGGTGCTTGCTTTAACCCATATAATGATTTATTTAATTTACATACACATGTTTTCTTGTCATGTGTTTCAAAACCTGATGGTTGTTTAATGTACACTTCCTCTTCTATCACACCGTTTAGGAAAGTTGTCTTTATGTCCATTTCATGTAGCTTCCATTTCATCTTGGATACCAAGGAAATTATAGTTTTGACTGAAGTGTATCTCACTACTGGGGAAAAAGTCTCTTCATAGTCAATTTATTCCTTCTAAGAGAATCCTCTTGCAACAAATATTTCCTTGAACTTTTCAATACTACCATATGCTGAATGCTTTGTCTTGAGAATCCACTTTGAATAGACCACCGATTTATTATTTTCTCTTGGTTACTATTGAGGCCTGGAAATTCGTAGGTAACAACAGTTAGGGATTCTCCCCAATAAATGTTCCCAACTAGCCCGTTACCGTTTGGTATGGGGAATCCATCCGGTTTACGGTCCGGCTACCGTAGGTCAAGTAACAAAATAAAGGTTTTACCAGTTATGGCCCGGTCCACCGTGTATATTTTAGTTTTTTGAATTTAAGTATGATATGCAAGTGCCTGGCTAAGAATGCAGATTGATAGAGAATACAAGGAGTGGTCACAATGTGATGCCCAGGTTCTTACCTCTCGTCTTAACTCTCTCGCATCTAAATCACACACATCAAGAAACTAAAACTAACTATCTAATCTATCCCTAGGGAGCAAGATTATCATTTATCAATGAGTAATGTATTTCTACGCATGCATTAAGAAAAATCGCAGATAGTTGTTACTTATTTCAAAACACATGAACATTAATAGAAGAATGAACAACAAGGTATCTTATTGTTTATGAAAAACCTTCACTACTCATAGTGGAAATTTCATAGAATAAACTAGAGCGCATTCATGACAAGAACATAGGTTCAAAGAGTTAGAACAATCTCACAGTTAATGGACACAAAGATTAAAACGAAATAGTTCACATTCAACAAATCCATAGCACAACATTTGAAATCTTCCACCAAGCTTTATCCAACAGGAAACTTGTAATTCTTATTGCAAAAGGAAATAGTTCTTCTTACAACATACTCTCACAAATCTATTTGGTAAAAAGTCCTTATCTCTATCTAACTCTCCTCTACTTATACAAAAAGGAAAAAAATTTGGACTGCCCCCAAAATGACTTTTGGGCTTCCCCAATGTTTCAATTCCAAATATTTTGTCCTGTAGTGAGTGCTCATACATTATACAATATATTACATTTAAACAAAATTTAATAGAGCACTTTTATGAAGAGGGCCTTGCTTGAACATTAATAAACTTTTTCCACACTTGGGACTCTGCTGCTATGCTTTCAAAATATGAGGGTTTAAGAAAACGGATGTTGATCTCATACTTTGCAGCTTGATTCTTAACCACCTCTATTCTTGCTGGATTCAAGCATAGCTGATATTCAAGTAAATGGATGCTAACTGCTGCATGAGTCACTGCATTCTTCAGGATCTGCTCATCTAGATCCTTGACTTGTTGGATCTTCTGCTCATCTTCCTGGTACCTAATCTCTAGTTGTTCTATGAATAGCTCATGTTCTGGCATTGCATCCAGTCTTTGTTCTACAACAACTTGGCATCTGTTGTATGTGACCAG
The DNA here is from genome assembly GCA_001517045.1 of Pseudotsuga menziesii. Taxonomy (NCBI): domain Eukaryota; kingdom Viridiplantae; phylum Streptophyta; class Pinopsida; order Pinales; family Pinaceae; genus Pseudotsuga; species Pseudotsuga menziesii. The sequence goes on from LPNX010656531.1 coordinate 20,511, forward strand.
CACCCTTCTGCAGTACTCAGGACAGGCTCCTCTCGTTTTCTTCCCAGTCTTCTTGAATTTCTCCACAGTATTTATTGCAAACTATAATAAGTCGTAATCCTGCTTTAAGCCATGTCGATCTTTAGCTGGTAGCTCTGCAGGGGTTTCTTCATTGGTTTCTATCCATACTATCCTTCCAGCCAGGACCTCCAAAATATCCTGAGATCTATCTACAAAATATGAAGTGGTGTCCAAGATTTCTTCTAATATGCTATCTATTTGCACAATCTTATACCTTTCTTCCTCAATGCATACTTGTAGTTGGTGGATTTTCTTCCTCTAGGCTAGAAAATATTCTTTCAAAGGATGGACATCCATATTTTGTTCCATAGCATCTTTTAGTGATGCTGTTAATGAACCATTCTGTCCCTCCAAAGTTGCTATCTGCATTTGACATTGTTTCCCTCTCTCTTCAATGGCAACCTTCTCTAATTCCACCCCAATTACCCTGTTTTGCAGCTGGACCTTCTCTAAACTTAGAGTCTCGTATGATACTTGAAGGTCAGTCTTCTCAGTTTTCAGCACTTGAAGCTCTAACTGCAGTTTCTGTAATTCTGCCAAGCTGTTCTGAGCATTTTTCTCTACAACAATATCTAAATTTATCTTATTTTCCTGCAGAGTCTGGAGCTCCGCCTTTGAAGTCTTCACTTCATTTTGCATGTCCTCAAATTTTATCTTCAGCTTGTGGCCTTCATCTCTTTCTCTCTTCAGTGTTTCTTTTAACTAAGATGCATTCTTTCTTAATTGCTCCAGATGCATCATCAGTCTATCTACATTATCTTCCGTAGCTTGGGTTGATGCCACCCCAACTCTTGCTGTCAATCTCGGATCCGCATCTGTGCCATACACCAAAGTTTTATCAATTATCATCTTACCTGATTGTCCTCCTGTTTCAATCTTTCTTTCAGTTCTTTTGACAATCCTCTTCTTCTCCTTGTCATAAAAGATAGTGCTGAAATTAGGGACCTCTTCTCCTTCTTTCTGCATAAAAGGTATCAAATTAAATCCAGAAAAAAACAACTTGTTCTTGAGTGCTTCCAGAAGTTGCAATAGGCTCCTGAAGATCAGGATTACCCTGTCCATGCCCTTCATCTGTCTGATAATGTGCCCCTTGTGCATCCATCTATTCAGTAGTTTGTTGGTCTATTTACGATCCTGTTAACCTCTGACCCTTGCTTTCTTCTTGTTTTTTCTTTATCTTTTCATCTTCCTTCTTCTTTCTTTCCTCCTCTTTCTTCTTTGTTGCTTCCTCTGCAACCCTCTTTCTTCCTTCTTTTTCGTGCTTTAGCCAACCTTCTGCCTCTTGTGCTAGCCTTCTAGCATCTTCTTCTCTTTTTCTGGCCTCTTCTTCTTCAGTTGTCTTCTTTGTGGTTTTTCTCTTTCCACCTACAATGGTAATCTTCTGTTTAAATCTCTTCTTCAATGCAGTCATATTCTTTGCATTTCTGAAGATTTATTCATCCTTGCCCCAAAAATTCTTGTATTCAAAATGAACATTTGCTTCTTTGCAATGCTCTGCAACCTTATGTTGGGAGTCATTCCTGTGGAAGTACATCTCACCAAAATGAAAGTGCTCCAGTTCCTGCACGAATTCTGCAGTCTGTTTAACTTTTGTAAGATTATAACTTCCTAGCCTGAAAGGTATGGCAGGATATGCTACCTTCTTATGTTCGAACAAGAAGCTTCCAACACCATCAATGTATACCTGTCTGACTACTTCCTTATGTAAGGCATAATTAGTGGTATATTTGGGGAGTAGAGAAGGTGACCTAGAGCCACCATACATTCTAATATAGATCCCCTCGTTAGTCAAATAATAACTTCCATATTCTTCAATAACCTTGAATGCCTCCTCGGACATGCAGTTGCATTCTATCAAGAAGATTAAAGTGTACAAAGGCATAATGAAATGTTCACATATCTCTTTGTAGTGGCTATAATATTTGTGTGCCCAAAATAATTTGTATGCAACGTATACAGGGGTTTTGTCCCTATCCCAGTTACACCTCAAGGCTGGAAATGGATAGGTACATAATATACAGTCCACTGAGATAGAGCTCATGTAGAAATCTGACTTTTTCTGTGACACCCCCCCCAAAGCTAAAGATATGTAGGATGAGAGGCTATTGGAAACTATGTTTTCCCAGTTGAATATGGTCCCCTGAGTGGCCACATGGAAAATAATTGGTATCCATCCCAATTTGAAGCTTTTTCCATGGGCTCTCCCAAAAAGTCTATTCAGCATAAGTGCAATGAATCTATAAGGAGTCTGGAGAGTGGCTGTTTCATATTCCCCTGATGGCCTCGTTCGAAAGTTCTTCCTAGGTATCATCATTCTTTTGACTGTTTCAACCAGGTCCAAATTTATCTCTTTCAACCAACTTTCAGTTAAGTATACTTGAGCATGAGGTAGGTGATATGCCATTGAGACATAAGCAGGAATGTATGTAGCATAGCCCTATTTGGCAGTGTTTTCCAGGATCATAGTAGTTACATCTGCCCTAGTTAGAATCCAACCAATCACTTCTGAGCACGGAAACAACTCAGGTCTTGTGGCCACTTTCATAAGAGCAGATTAATCGATGTTTGCATATATAGTCAGTTCTTTGAACCCTACATCAGGCACATTTTGATTTGCAATCATCCGGTATATTTCACCCCACTTGTAATCTGGCTCTACTCCAGTGGTGGCTCTAGTATATTCATATATGCATTCCACCTTGGTAATGATTTCCACATCTGGTTCTCCCTTAGCAACAGGGGCGTTCTTCTTTTGTCTTTTAGACATATCTCCTTTGAAGAAGTTACCCTGTCATAAACCAAACATGTTCTTAGACCATTGGAGCTTTTAGTTAGTGTTCTAAGAATGAAGAAAAACCATATCAAACCATTTACCTCTTCCATATGCATTCTCAAATAAACTATGGGAACATTAATGCATAATAGAAAATAACAGGCAAAAGGAACTTCTGCAAGCTGGGTCTAAAAATTCTAAGTCCGTCTGCAACTAAAACATGACCCTGATAGCAAATGCATCACTTAAACCGAACTGCATTCAAAATATTTGCATACATAAACCACCCAATCAATTGTAAAAAATGCGGAACTCCCTAGCTCAACGAAAATGTTGAAAAACCCCTCGCCGTTCCATGAAACTAGGGTAAGTGCCTATGAAAAATGAAAACTCCCCGGACGGCCATAAAAAATCCCACAAAATTCGGTGTAGACACTGTAACACTTGTCTGCACCAACTGCCTAAGCCACCAGACCGGGCTTGAGCTTCCATAACGGCTCAAAGACAGGCTCAAGAAAAACCCCACCGCTAAAAATGTCAAGCTAACTGATTCCTCACGCTGCAAGGATCAAATTCATTTTGGATGACTAACTACACAATGTCCAGAAAACCTAGCCAGGGGAAGACCCTTGTTCCCAAAATGACCCTTAAAATAAAAATTAAGGAGAAACCATGGTTGGCCTACCTGGAAAGCAGGCTGTGCAGTTGATGAGAAGGTCTGAAACTTCCACGACAGTGCTCCAAACAAATGAAATCCCAACAGCTAAGCACGTTGGTACAGTTCGACTCGACAGGGACAAAGAAAACGCGAGTTTTCAACCAGGATAATAATAAAAAAATACCCCGCCCCAATATATATATACCTTCTAGTGAAAAAGACGGCGGGAAAAATTTCAATCGGCGGTCAAAATAACTATAGCATCGGACGATTAGTTCACTAAGGAGCCGCAATGGCGGGCGATGGAAAAACTACGGGCTTCGCAACCAACTGAAAACATCGGTGATCGGAGGCTCGGAGGACTAACTAGTAATGCGTCAACAGATAAACCAACTAAACGTCGGAGAGATAGTGTACTACACAGCCGTAACTGCTGAAGACAATTAGACTATGGCTTTCAAGATCAAATGAAAATGTTGGCGATCAGAAGAACTAAGAACTATGGATCAACGAGTTAAAGCTTAACACTGCCACTATGTTAGCAACACAAAGGCCTAGCCCTTCGATCAATCAACAACACCGCTCCGATAGCGAAAACAAAAACATTGCAAAGTAAAAGGTTTGATCAATAAACCCAGGCATCGGTGAAAATCAGAACAGACCATCAGTGAATGGAACAACTATATGTCGGATGGTTAGTTCACTAAGGAGCCGCAACGGCAGAAAACAATCAGACTACAACTTCTGATCAAAGTCATAAACCGTTTCAATAGCGACGAGAAAACAAAAATAATGAAAAGCAATAAACCACGGAATCGGAAAGGATAAGAACTAATCCATCAGAATGTTTTCCATCTGCCCTCTAAAACGACGGCGACTTAGAAGACTAATGCTCCGACAATGATAAAACAAAAATGTCGACAGTAAAACAAAAGAGATAAACGTGCATCGACAAAAATAAGAACTGTCCATCAGGACGTTCATTACTTACCCTCCGCAATGGCGACTGCATAAAGAACTACCGCCCCGACTCATTGTTCAAATGACCTCCGACAGCGATAAAGGAAATCATCCACAAACCAAGAACTTCAAGTTTCACAGTCAAAAGCATTAGCAGACAAAAAGCAGCTTTCCAAAAAGAGGGAAAACAGTTGACCTCAATTCAACTTCAGAAAATCAAAATTTATAGCAGAGGGAAAAAACAGAGTTCAGGAAACCAAATAAATCTAGGCAAGATAAAATTTAAAGTAGGGTCCAAAATTTTTAAAAAATTTGGGAAAAAAGTTGCAGCTACAACAATTGGCGACTACCTGGTGAACCCAGATCTCTGGACAATTTATTCCTTAAGTAACAGACTGTTTGACAATAAAACCAACATGTTGAATTCTTCTAGATGTCTGGATTTCCCAAATGGCACATATGTACTTTAATCATTGATGATAGTCCAATTTAGGGATAATGGGATCCAAGATTTAAAAGTCTAGATAACTCTTTTAAGGCCAAGAATATGAGTTTCATTTTTTACCTCTGTCTTCGGGTAGCTCCCAGCTTGGACACCACAGGATTGTAACATATGGTAAACATAAATATTCGTTTGTTCCTCATACCCATGCCATTTTGCACTTTTGTGCTTTTGGACTTTTTTGTCCTTTTTTGAGTCCTCTTGCATGCCCTTCTTTCTGAATTTTTTATTCAAGCTCCTCTATCCATAGTGTCCTTTTGTGTGAGAGATGTATTTAATTTTCAGCTCACGGACGGAGAAGAACTTTGGCAATTTTGTACTCATTTGGTTCAGTACTTCATTTTGATACATATTGCTTTCTTAGGATATTTTTGACTCTTATTTGCCTTTTGGCTTTCAATTCTTGGCATGGGATCATTTATATATAATATACTGTTTACCCTGCTTCCTTTCCATGGGTATTTTGCTGTCACCCCCTAAGACATTTTTAAATGTGATATGGATGGAGCCTCGAAATAGTATTCTAGACCTTTTGATCTTGAGTTATTTTACAAGGATTAAGTAGGAATTCAATGTGTTCATAGCCATTTAGGAAAACTGCTAAACTAGAATAATTCTTTCAAATAAATCAATAATACATAGTCTTATAATCAAGGATTTTAGTTAATCCAGAATCCTGATGCTCTCCATGCAACCAAAAGTTTGATTCTTTTATTGAAATCAATCAAAATCTAACTAAAAACAAACAGAAATAAAATAAATAAAAAATAAACAACCAAATCAGTTTATTTATGTACAAGATAATCAAGAAATAAAAAGCAAGAAAAATAAAGTTTGAGAACTAAACCACTAACTGGTCAGTTCTCTGCCCACCCCTGTAAATCTGGCAACTTGTAAGTTGAGGGGCTGGGCTTGACTGAAAAGGCCTACCCATTATCTAATCCTACTATACTTGAATAAAAAACTACATCTAATATTTTACAATCAATCTCATCAACCCGTGAAAATCGAAGGAGATCGGGTTGGGTGTTTGGTGTATTGCTAGCTTCTTCCGCTTGGTAGTTTCCCGGTTCTAGCTCAATTAGATAATTTCCCAACACAGAATTCACTGGTTCATTTTTTTCTTCCAATTGAGTAACATTGTGCTTCATGTGGGGCTCTCTTAATATTTTTATCTGATTTGGACTTCCCTTATGAGGCAACAACAGATGTGACCAATCTGATGCGAAATACCCATTTAGCCTTGCTGACCAGTCTCGATTCAAAACAAGTCCGTAAACATTAGGTATGTCTGCTACTACAATATCGATGTACTGACATATCTTTTCATTTGCAGATAAGCGAATTAGAACACCTTCCATTTCCTCGACTACTTTCACAGTGGTCCTGTCTAGCTGAGTAACCTGCCAGGTAGTTGGTTTGGGTTGTCCATTGATCTTCTTGCAGATTGAAAGTGGCATAACATTGACTGCTGACCCTGAGTCTACTAAAAAATTGTGCACATTATGGTTTAAAATCTCAAAAGTCAAGAGGAATGGTGGGGTTTTAAACCTATCCTTACCTCCCACACTTGCTTGAACAATTTCTTCTATAGGTTGGTTGTTAGTGGGAAGCTCTTCCTCTGGTACTTCAAGTGCTTTTAACAATTTTATTTCTATTGAGGTACATTACACATTTCAAATAATGAAATATTTGCCTTAGCCCTTTTAATGTCCTCCACAATATCATACCCCATCTCAGGTGCTTTGAGATTTTCCTTGACACTGTCAAATTTGTCTTCAATAGGCTTAACAGGCACGTTGACTTGTTTCAGATCTTGACTGGTAATGGTAAATTTAGGTATTTTATCATTTGTGTTGTTCTTCTGTATTTTCTTAATTTTATCCTGAAATTTCTTAATCTTCAGAAGTATTGAATTGTCTTTATTTAACAAACCTTGAATTCTTGTTGTCACATTTGTTTTTGATGTTTCCTCCTATTTCAGTGAACCTTCCTCTTCTGTATCAAAAAGTGAGACACAGTCCCATAAAACCAAAGCATCGTCTTCTTGTTTTTCTATGGGTTGATTATTTTTTTCTTCTTGCTCATCATCTTCTGTTAGTTTGGAGTCCAATAACTGATTCATTACTAATGTCATCGAATTGATCCATTGAGGGCAATTTTTTTCAGAATGAGGCTGCCGATGAAAGGTGCAAAAATTATCCATACCTACGTCAGTTAAATTCATTGATGCAGGACTGTGTGGAGGAGGTTTAGATTGATTGTTGTCTTCTCTCCTTTTATAGTAAGGCTTGTATGCTTTATGAGCCTCCTTTTCCTTTTCTTAATCTATCACTCTATTAGATAGCTTTTGCATCATTTTCAGCATTCCTTCAAAGTCATGTGACTGCTCCTCCTTAGGCTTAGTCAGTAATAAGGCTTTCTTACCAAAAGTTTTTTATCCCGACTACTCAGGATAATCTTCTATGCTCTCTTTTTCAGCTTCTACTCTCTCAGCTTCTTCATAATTTTCTGACAATGTAGGCTTGACTGACATCTTGGCAAACATGGCCAATTCAGGCCCTAGAGCTGAAGTATAGTATTCAATCAGAACTTTATCAGAGGGCTTATCAGCTGCAAATTTTTTTTTAAGATAAGCAGCTGCAAAGTGAAACTATGCACTTTTTCTTTTCTTTCTTTGTTTAAAGCACATAACCCTTTCATTAGGGCTACATGAGTTTTCTGGACTGCATATTTTCTTCTAAATATTATTTCAAATGTGTCCCAGTCTATGATTGAATTTGCAGGTAGAGCAAAATACCATGAGGCTGCTGCTCCTTTCAGGGTATGTGGAAACAATCTACAGATTACATCTTCATGTTCTCCAGCCCGTAGTCCTTCTATAGCCAAGTAAAAGCTTTGCAAATGATCATCTACCAAAATATTTTCACTTGGGTCAAACTTAGGCAACATTTTCTCAAAATCCTGAGGCAAATCATGCAAAGGGGGTGCTAGGTTTAAAGGTGACCTAGCCCTCCAACCGGGTGGTGGATTTGGTGGGTTGGGTGGCTGATTTGCGTTTACATTTTCCATGATTTTAAGTGGAGAGTGAGTTGATGAACATGAGTATGAACAGGTGAACAGTAAGGTGTATTTGGGTCCAACTGGTTCAAAGGCTGAACAACTTCCTTTAAGGCTGTTTCTACCAGTTCTTCAAAATATTCAACCAACACTGCATCTTCCAATATAGGGCGGTCTTTCTTTCGATATTCTCTTCTGGGTAAGACAGGAATAATTGGTAATCCTCCAATCTTCTTCGCATATGCCCTTGTAAATATTCTCAGATCATTGACTACTTCATTATCGATAGAATACAGATGCTCTTTACCCTTTTCTTTCGGAGTTGGATTGAGAAACAAACTGCTTTCAGAACTGTCACCGGTGGAATAATTTTGAGGAAATGGGCTTCCTCAGCCAGCCATGCACTGGTGGCCCTCTTTCTAGCGCCAAAAACTGTTGAGGCCTGGAAATTCGTAGGTAACAACAGTTAGGGATTCTCCCTAGTAAACGTTCCCAACTAGCCCGTTACTATTTGGTATGGGGAATCCGTCCGGTTTACGGTTCGGCTACCGTAGGTCAATTAACAAAATAAAGGTTTTACTGGTTACAGCTCGGTCCATCGTGTATATTTTAGTTTTTTGAATTTAAGTATGATATGCAAGTGCATATCTAAGAATGCATATTGATAGAGACTACAAGGAGCAGTCACAATGTGATGCGTAGGTTATTACCTGTCGTCTTAACTCTCTCGCATCTAAATCAAACACAACAAGAAACTAAAACTAACTATCTAATCTATCCCTAGGGAGCAACATTATCATTTATCAATGAGTAATGTATTTATGCGCATGCATTAAGAAAAATCGTAAATAGTTGTTACTGATTTCAAAACACATGAACATTAATAAAAGAATGAACAACAAGGTAGCTTATTGTTTATGAAAAACCTTCATTACTCATAGTGGAAATTTCATAGAATAAATTAGAGCGCATTCATAACAAGAACATAGGTTCAAAGAGTTAGAACTATCTCATAGTTAATGGACACAAAGCTGAAAATGAAATAGTTCACATTCAACAAATCCATAGCACATCATTTGAAACCTTCCACCAAGCTTTCTTGAACATGAAACTTGTAATTCTTATTGTAAAAGGAAATAGTTCTTCTTACAACATACTCTCACAAATCTATCTGGGAAAAAATCCATATCTCTATCTAACTCTCCTCTACTTATACAAAAAGGAAAAACTTTTGGATTTCCCCCAAAATGACTTTTGGGCTTCCCCAACGTTACAATTCCAAATTTTTTGTCCTGTAGTGAGTTCTCATACATTATACAATATATTACATTTAAACAAAATTTAATAGAGCACTTTTATGAAGAGGGCCCCGCTTTATCATTAATAAAATTTTTCCACGCCTGGGCCTCTGTTGCTATGCTTTCAAAATCTGAGGGTTCAAGAAAACGGATGTTGATCTCATACTTTGCAGCCTGATTCTTAACCACCTCTATTCTTGCTGGACTTGAGCGTAGTTGATATTCAAGTAAATGGATGCTGACTGCTGCATGAGTCACTGCATTCTTCAGGATCTGCTCATCTAGATCCTTGACTTGTTGGATCTTCTGCTCATCTTCCTGGTACCTGCTCTGTAGTTGTTCTATGAACAACTCATGTTTTGGCATTGCATCCAGTCTTTGTTCTACAACAACTTGGCATCTGTTGTATATGACCAGCACCCCTCTGTAGTACTCGGCACATGCTCCTCTCATTTTCTTCACAATCTCTAGAATTCCTCTGCAGTATTTATTGCAAACTCTAATAAGTCGTAATCCTGCTTTAAGCCATGTCGATCTTTAGTTGGTAGCTCTGCAGGGGTTTCTTCATTGGTTTCTATCCATACTATCCTTCCAGCCAGGACCTCCAAAATATCCCGAGATCTATCTACAAAATATGAAGTGGTGTCCAAGATTTCTTCTAATCTGCTATCTATTTGCACAATCTTACACCTTTCTTCCTTAATGCATACTTGTAGTTGGTGGATTTTCTTCCTCTGGGCTAGAACATATTCTTTCAAAGGTTGGACATTCATCTTCTGTTCCATAACATATTTTAGTGATGCTATTAATGAAGCATTCTGTCCCTCCAAAGCTGCTATCTGCATTTGACATTGTTTCCCTCTCTCTTCAGTGGCAACCTTCTCTGATTCCAGATCAATTACCTTGTTTTGCAGCAGGACCTTCTCTGAACTTAGAGTCTCGTATGATACTTGAAGGTCGGTCTTCTTAGTTTTCAGCACCTGAAGCTTTAACTGCAGTTTCTGTAATTCTGCCAAGCTGTTTTGAGCATTTTTCTCTACAGCAATTTCTAAAGTCATCTTATTTTCCTACAGAGTCTGGAGCTTTGCCTTTGAAGTCTTCACTTCATTTTGCATGTCCTCAAATTTTCTCTTTAGCTTGTGGCCTTCCGACTCTTTCTCTCTTCGGTGTTTCTTTTAACTGAGCTGTGTTCTTTCTTGATTGCTCCAGATCCATCATCAGTCTATCTACATTATCTTCCATAGCTTGGGTTAATGCCACCCCAGCTCTTGCTGTCAATCTCGGATCCGCATCTGTGCCATACACCAAAGTTTTATTAGTTATCATCTTACCTGATTGTTCTCCTGTTTCAATCTTTCTTTCAGTTCTTTTGACAATCCTCTTCTTCTCCTTGTCATAGAAGATAGTGCTGAAATTAGGGACCTCTTCTCCTTCTTTTTGCATAAAAGGTATCAAATTAAATCCAAAAGAAACAACTTGTTCTTGAGTGCTGCCAGAAGTTGCAGCAGGCTCCTGAAGATCAGGATTATCCTGTCCATGCCCTTGATCTGTCTGATCATGTGCCCCTTGTGCATCCATCTGTTTAGTAGTTTGCTGGTCTGATTGCGATCCTATTAACCTCTGATCCTTGCTTTCTTCTTGTTTTTTCTTTATCTATGCATCTTCCTTCTTCTTTCTTTCCTCCTCTTCCTTCTTTGTTGCTTCCTCTGCAGCCCTCTTTCTTTCTTCTTCTTCATGCTTTAGCCAACCTTCTGCCTTTTGTGCTAGCCTTCTAGCATCTTCTTCTCTTTTTCTGGCCTCTTCTTCTTCAGCTGTCTTCTTTGTGGTTTTTCCCTTTCCCACCTACAATGGTAATCTTCCCTAGAGCCACCATACATTCTAATATACATCCCCTCATCGGTCAGATAATAACTTCCATATTCTTCAATAACCTTGAATGCCTCCTCGGACATGCAGTTGCATTCTGTCATGAAGATTAAAGTGTACAAAGGCATAGTGAAATGTTCACATATCTCTTTATAGTGGCTATAATATTTGTGTTCCCAAAATAATTTGTATGCAACGTATACAGGGGTTCTGTCCCTATCCCAATTACACCTAAAGGCTAGAAATGGCTGGGTACATAATATACAGTCCATTGAGATAGAGCTCATGTAGAACTCTGACTTTTTCTGTGACACCCCCCCCAAAGCTGAATATATGTAGGCTGAGAGGCTATTGGAAACTATGTTTTCCCAGTTGAATATGGTCCCCTGAGTGGCCACATGGAAAATAATTGGTATCCATCCCAATTTGAATCTTTTTCCATGATATCTCCCAAAAACTCTATTCAGCATAAGTGCTATGAATCTATAAGGGGTCCGAAGAGTGGTTTTTTCATATTCCCCTGATGGCCTGGTTCGAAAGTTCTTCCCAGGTATCATCATCCTTTTGACTGTTTCAACCAGGTCCAAATTTATCTCTTTCAACCAACTTTCAGTTAAGTATACTTGAGCAGGAGGTAGGTGATATGCCATTGAGACATAAGCAGGATTGTATGCAGCATAGCCCTGTTTGGCAGTGTTTTCCAGGATCATAGTAGTTACATCTTCCCTAGGCAGAATCCAACCAATCACTTCTGGTCACGGGAACAACTAAGGTCTTGTGGCCACTTTCATAAGAGCAGATTTATCGATGTTTGCATATATAGTCAGTTCTTCGAACCCTGCATCAGGCACATTTTGATTTGCAATCATCCAATATATTTGACCCCACTTGTAATATGGCTCTACTCTAGTGGTGGCTCTGGTATATTCATAAATGTATTCCACCTTGGTAATGATTTCCACATCTGGTTCTCCCTCAGCAACATGGGCCTTCTTCTTTTGTCTTTTAGACATATCTCCTTTGAAGAAGTTACCCTGTCATAAACCAAACATGTTCTTAGACCATTAGAGATTTTAGTTAGCATTCTAAGAATGAAGAAAAACTGTATCAAACCATTTACCTCTTCCATATGCATTCTCAAATAAACTATGAGAATATTAATGCATAATAGAAAATAACTGGTAAAAGGAACTTTTGCAAGCTGGGTCTAAAACTTCTAAGTCCATCTGCAACTAAAACATGACCCTGATAGAAAATGCATCACTTAAAACGAACTGCATTCAAACTCTTTGCATACATAAACCACCCAATCAATTGTAAAAATTGCGGAACTCCCTAGCTCAACCAAAATGTTGAAAACCCCCTCGCCGTTCCATGAAACTAGGGTAAGCACCTATGAAAAATGAAAAATCCCTGGACGACCATAAACAATCCCACAAAAGTTGGTGTAGACAGCGTAACACTTGTCTGCACCAACTACCTAAACCACTGGACCGGGCTTGAGCTTCCATAACGGTTCAAGAAAAACCCCACCGCCAAAACTGTCAAGCTAACTGATTCCTCACGCCGCAAGGATCAAAGTCATTTTGGATGGCTAACTACACAATGGATGGAAAACCTAGCCAGGGGAAAACTGTTACTACCTTGCTCACAATTGGAAATGATTAATAGCTCACATGAGAAGGCCTTTTATGCCATAGTTGACATGGAATGATGGTAATAGCTATAAATGTCGAGTCTATTTGCGCCTTCAATTTGTAGAGTCCTCCTTCTTCAATTCCAATTACAACTGCATCATCTATTGTCTTTCCTTTAGACCAATGAGAACTTTACCATCTAAAAAATCCACTACGAAACCTTTCTTATCTATAGCTGATATAGAAAGAATATTATTCTTTAAACTTGAAATATTTAAGAATTCTCTCATCTTCATGGAATTTTCGGATTTTAGCTTGTAAGAGGATTCTCCCATTCCTTTGATGGTATATTGATAATCATCTCCAAGCTGCACATTGTGTGGATAGTATTTTTGGGTAAGACATGAGAGAGAGTCTTTGTAACCTATCATATGTTTTGAAGCACCGGTATCTATGAGCCAAGTGTCACTTCCATGAGAAACTGATCCTATGAGATCTTAAATTAAGACATATTCTTCACTAGAGTCTTCATTTTCTCTAGCCTTCTCCTCATCTCATTCATTCTCTTCGACTACATGGGAATGGAACTTTCAGTTCTTCTTCTTGATTTGATCTCTCTTAAGTGGAAAATGTATGGCAATGTGTACCAACTTATGGCATGTATGACATTCAAAAGACAAGTAATCCTTTCTAGGTCTCTTACCTCTTTTAGATTCTTGATATTTTCTGGGAGGTGATCCTCGATCCTTTCTTTTGTTTCTTCTATTCTTTGCATGAGCTTCTAGATATTTATCTTCATTATTATTTATCTTCTCTTCTCTATTTTATATCCTTCCTTATTCTTGTACACATTCTTCCCATAGTTTGATGAACTTGGTTAACTTTCTTCTAGAAAATATTCCTTTGATGAAGGAATCCCATTCCCTTGGAAGTCCATTCAAGGTAGTCATTACAAATTCCACTTCTTCCACCATGTCACCATTGACTTCTAATTGTTCTTTCATTTGAGATACTCTTGAGAAGTATGACTGCATAGTTTATTCCTTTTGCATCTTCACACCCTTGAGTTGATTCTCAAGTTCATTCTTCTATTTATGTTCTTGCCTTTGAAATAGGCTAGTAAGTGCATCGAACATTTCCTTTGGAGTGTTCTTTGAAGATAATTGAGGGATCAAGTGATCCTTGATAGAATAAACTATAATCCTCTTCAATTTGATCGTTTCCTTCTTGTTCTTGGATTTTTCTTCATCTTCATCTGGTTCCTTGATCTCATCTTTGATGTAGCCTTCTAGGTGACGTTCTTCAAGGATGGGCATGACTCTATAATTCTATGCTTTGAAATTCTTTGATCCTTCAATATTTTCATCAATATTGGTATTTTTTGTCATTTTTAAAGAATGAAAACCTCAAATGGAAATATAGGAGGTGGAACTTACCAATTTGAGGACTGATTCTTGAATTTGCTTTAATATGACTTAGGGTTTGATAGGAAAACCCTAGTTTTCCAATTGTGGTTACTTGCAAATATGATTGGAGGAAAAGATATGACTCCCCAAGGAGAGTTGGTCTATATATTCCTATTCCTGGATATGTGGAAAAAACCTTGAAAAATACGATGCCCTAGTTTCTCCTAGTAGTAGTGGTAGGTCAAAAAATGAAAATCCACAAAACTGAAAACTGCTTCGATAGAAAGATGTGCCCTCCTAGGGAGAGTTGAATTATCCTTCTTTTCTGGATGATCTATGGAGGGAGTTGTTCTGAATAGTGATCCCTATATTGTTGATCTGTTGAATAAGCTATTGCACACTGTCTTCTTTCATGTTGATTTTGATTCCATGTTAAGATTTTAAGATTTGTTATGCCAAAACAAGAGGATCAATGAAATAATAACAAACACACTAGAACAAAAGAGAGGTTTAAGATTTATCATGGGAAAAACTCATGGGGAAGAAAATCCAACAAAACTTCCTCAGTATAGAATTCAACCAAGTACAATGTAAGACCCTAGAAATAAGACTAGTCGCTTCCTCCCTCAGATGGATTTCTCCTTATCTTCTAGAAAAAATATTTGAGTATTGAGTGTGTCCAAATGAGGTAGGTGCCTCACCTATTTATACTAATAATTTGAGAAGCCTAATAACCCAATAGCGCTGACCTATCCTCTCAACCAAGGTTGAATTGCCTCAAAAGACTCAAACTAACATTTTAATAATACTTTTGTGGGTACTACCTGTAAAATTTCATGAACCATAGATCTACAAGCCAAAATGAGGGAAATCTGAAAAGGAGTATGCAGTGGAATTCTCAAATCAATGTAAGCTGAACAATAGATTCATGACAGAAATTTCACACAAATTGGACAAGTATTGCTCATATTATCATAACATTAATCTTCATTAATTAATCAGTAATACAATGGTAGTACAATAAATAGAATTCAAATAATGTGGATAGGATTCAAATTCACCAACTCAATATGACTGGATATCTAACTCAGTGTGGAAATAATCATAGCTTGATCTCACTAGTTAACTTTGGATAACCAAATCAGTTTATAGTAAGCTTACTGATGATGGTAGTTGAGGGGAGGTGAATAAAGGAACCTACATTCCCATGAATCATGCAAACTATCTCTAATCTATATGATTGTGATCTAACTTATGGTAACTGAAGCATAATTGTACATGAATAACTACCTACCATAGAAAACTGAAGGTGACTGCTGGTGGCACTTAGAGAGGGTTCCTATAAAATAGGGATTGGCACCATGGCACTGTTGGCACCAAAAAACATTGTTGGAACCAAAACTCAAAACTGGAGATGACTCTTTAGCATGTCCCCCCTTACTCTAGTAAAGTGAAAAAGACCTCGTAAGCTAGGAAAAAATGACAAATAAAATATGTGGGTAAAGAGAGGATTGATTAATCCTAACACCCCTCCCACTAATCCTAACTTTGAACAAATTGGACCATGGAAACTAGGCCAAAAGTCGCCCATACAATCTAAATGAAAATAAAATATAGCTTAATAAATAGGGAAATTGGGGAAAACCTCATGGGAAATTCCCCCTGTCAAAATAAGCAGGAAATCATGAACAATAAGTCAAGCCTTTAAACCAAGAAGAGATGTGAGGTAAACAAATCTATATTAAGTGAAGGACTTGGTAAAAATATTTGCAATATTCTCCTCTATAGGGAAGTAATGAAGTAATGAAGTGTGATAGTCTTGTCATGCACTAGTTCCCAAATGTAATGTGTGCGTACTTCAATATGCTTTGCCTGCTGCTTCTGAACTGGATCACTATATATCTTAATGGTACTCTGGTTCTCACAATAGACTTATATTGAAGGTTAAGTGTGAATCCCAAAATCTATCAATATTCCATGTAGCCAAATTGCCTAAATAGTAGCATTCACAACCCCCCTATACTATTCTTATGATGAAGAGAGTGCAAGAGCTGCTTGCTTCTTACTGGACCGAAAAATTGGCCCAGATCCTAACATAAACACAAAACCTAAAGTGTATTTTCTATCGTTCCCATCTCCATCCCAGTATAAATTAGTGTAGCCAATGAGATATAATTGTTCATCAACTATATAATGGATCCCATAGTCTCTAGTACCTGCACATAGTGCAAGATGCGCTTTGTTGCCTTCCAGTGCAGCTCATGTGGCTACTGCATAGTGCATGTATCTAGAAGAAACACTCACAACATAGGATATATCTGGTATCAAATGTGTGAGGTATAGAGGGATCCCATGAGCTGTCTGAAAATAGTGTTATCAACCAATGGTGTAGAGCCACCTTCTTCTAGCCTGATGCCAGATAGGAAGGGAAAAGGGGATACTTTACATTCTTCCATGTGGAATATTTTAAGAAAATTTGATGAATATCTAGACTGTGAGATCATTATTCCCAAAGTCGTTTGACTTACTTCAAGACCAATGGATTGTCTTAATAGTCCTAGATCTTTCATAGTGAATGCTTTACTCAAAGCTTACTTAATGCTTCTAAATCCATCAGGAGAGCTGCTAGCAATGAGCAAGTCATCCACATATAGGACAATAAACAATAATGAGCCCTCTTTCTTCTGCATGTAAACATTCTAGTAAGATCTGCATCTCTCAAATTTATGTGACATGAGAAAGGAATCCATCTTCTAATACCATGCCCTTCGGGCTTGTTTGATCCCATATAGATATTTCCTCGGTTTGCATACTAAGGATGAATCTTCAATGTACCCCTTTGGATGTTTCATGTATATTTCCTCTTTCAGGTCACCATGGAGGAAGGAACTCTTCACAACCATGAGATGTACCTCCCACCTCTTTGAAGCTGCTACTGCCAATACTAGTATGATGGAGTCCATTATTGCTATTGGAGCGAATGCCTAATTGTAGTCAATCCCATGGACTTGTGAGTATCCTTTTGCCACCAACTGAGCCTTGTACTTGATTTTGGTTCCATCAGATGCTAGCTTGGTCTTGTAGACCCATTTGCACTAGACTAACTTCCTCCTAGGAGATAAGGTGACAAGCTCCCAAGTTTTGTTGTCTTGTAGTGAATCAAATTCCTCATCCATAGTCGCTTTCCATCTTGGATCATGGAAAGCCTCTTTGAATGATTGAGGATTTGATCCCATTATCACGAAACACCTCTATGGGAGAAGTGGATATGTATGGGATAGTGAAACATGTTCATTTTGATACTGGGACCTCATTCTTCTTCTATCATTTGGATCCCCAACAACATCCCCAACTACTTTAATGAGATTTTGGGCCCATTTAGGCTATTGAGTTGGAAAGATGCTGGATCTGTATCTAGATCCTTTTGAGGTGCAAACTCAATATCAAGATCATGTTCATATTCTTCCTCATCTTCTGAATCTGAAACATTAGACAATAAATTTGTATCTACAAATGGAAATAAAGGATATTTTATACCTTCATCTTCTTCAAATTATAGATGAGAGTGCACTGGATCTGAGTATGAAATAAATTGTGAGAATGCATATGCTTTGGAAGCATGGATTGCAACAACCTTCTCTATAATATTCCCAGTTGAGATATCTGTGATCTCCATTGAGTCAGGACCAAATACCACTCACTTTGGTGGGATAGTATGTGTTATATGATATACATATAACACAATTTGATACAAGAGAGGGCACATAGAGAACATTTTTGAACTCTCCATGCTAGATTTTAATGGAACCTATCCCTACAATTGGGATCTATGAATCATCCCCCATATGAATGCTAGGTCCTCCCGAGAGATCCAAAGAGGTGAAGGATTCTTTAGAAGAAATCATGTGGTTGCATGATCCTGAATCAATCAGATAAGCCTTTGATCGAGAGAAGCTTGATTTCAAGGCATGGAAACTCTCCTATTTTTTTGTCTGGTGTCCAGCTTCAAACTTCTTTGTGCCTTAAGGAAGGGAGATGTTGTTTTGTTCAAGGAGTTTTGATAGCTGGTTAATGGTCTTCCCCATGCACTGGCTCTTTGGATGAAATCCTCTCATACAATAGGAACACTTAGCTTTCTCAAATTTATTTTTCTTGTTCTTCTTGGAACCTGAGCCTCCATCGGAAGGGATATGCTTCTCCTTTGAATTTGAATGAACATTTTTATTCTCCTTTCCTGTTTTCTTCCCTTTAGCTTGTGCTTTCCTAGAGTCTCCAACTAAGAGGGCATGATTCTTGGAGGCATTGAGCACTCGCATCTGAATCAATTTGTCTTGCTCCTAGATCAACGACTCTGTAAATGAATATAGAGAAGGAATTTTCCAATTTGGGATGGATACTTTTATACAGTGGAATGTGGATATGAATACTAAGAATTCTAGGCCAATATTGCTCAGAATTGACAGTACAATCTTCTCATCCTTCCTCTCTATCCCACATTTCTTACATTGCAAGACTAGGGCTTTGTATTTCAAGAAGAACTATTGAATTGTATTGAAGTTGCTAGGATTGAGTGCAATGAGCTCATTCTCTAGAATATGGCCTCTAAGCTCATCTTGTTTTCCAAACAAAGATTCAAGCTTGTCCCGTACTTCCTTTGGAGTTCTAAGTCCCTAAAGGTGGAATAAAAACTCCTTGGAGATGTGGATGCACATGAAGCCGAAGGCTTGATCTAGCCTATTCAAAAACTTGGATTTCTCAACATACTCTTGGGGCTCAAATTATTTACTCAACATCATCCTATACAGGCCTTTGTTGCGTAAGAATATCTGCATATCTGCCCTCCAATGAATGTAATTGAAGGGTGTAAGGATCATGGGTGAAAGAGCAGAAGAATTCTCCATTTCACTATATGTTGATAAACAAATATTCAAGAGATACATAGTTACCTACAAAATCACTACAAAAGAAAATTCAATTCACAAAAAATTGTCAGTTCAAACCTTTCCACCTCGACATGTGCACTTTTTCAGAGTCCTTCACATCTTGACAAAATCCAGAGGGTGCAATGCAATGATTCCAAGAATTATGTGGAAACTCAATTGCTTCTACTGCAAGCATGGAGGTTTTTGAGGTTTGTTGTTGGATTGAACATAGGCTCTGATACCATGTTAAATTTAATGAACCATAGATCTACAAGCCAAAATTAGGAATATCTGAAAAGAAGTATGCAGAGGAATTCTCAAATCAATGTAAACTTAACAACGGATTCATGACAGGAATTTCACACAAATCGAACAAGTATTGCTCAGATTATCATAACATTAATATTAATTAGTTAATCAGTAATACCATGGTAGTACAATAGTTATACTTTGAATACTGTGGATAGGATGCGAATTCACCAGCTCAATCTGACTGGATAGCTAACTCAGTGTGGAAATAATCACAGCTGGAGCTCACTAGTTAACTCTGAATAACTAAATCAGTCTACAATCAGTTAATTGATGATGGTAGGTGAATACAGGCACCTACACTCCCATGAATCATGCAAAATGGTGCTAATCTAAATGAATTTGATATAATTGATGGTAACTGAAGCATACATGTGAATGACTGACTACCTACCATAGACAACTGAAGGTGACTACCGGTGGCACTCAAAGAGGGTTCCCATGAAATAGAGATTGGCACCATGGCATTGTTGTCACCAAAAGCACCATTGGCACAAAAAATCAATTGTATATGACTCTTGGGCATGTCCCCCCTTACCATAGTAAAGTGAAAAGACCTCCTAAGCTAGGAAAAAATGACAAATAGACTATGTGGGAAAAGGGGGGATTAATTAATCCTAACACTACCGACCTGACTTACAACAAAGGTTTTAGCTCAAGAATTTACATGACAAATTACATCAATGACATACCCGATCGGAGGAACAACACTACGAAAGGAGGAATAATAATAAAAGTACAAAATATAATATCTTCTGTACACTACAACAAATCCTGGAATTAGCGTCCCATTTAGCGTCCCTTTTTAGTGTAATTTTTTTTTACACTGAGTGGTCAAACTAGACGCTAAATGGGACACGCCATGGAAAAAACTTAAAGCGTCTAAAAAAACGTCTTTTTTTTCTTCCTAAATAGCATCATTTATGGAGTCCAAAATAGCATCTATTTTTTTGCTTCCAGAATAGCGTCCAACTTTGCTTCCTAAACAACATCGAGGTTTGCTTCCTAAATAGAGTCATATTTTGCTTCCTAGCAAGTGTCTGCGTTTGCTTCTTAAATGACATCCCTGTTAGCACCATATTTGCATCCTTAATAGCACCATGTTAGCATTCAAATTAGCATGAAATATTGCATCCATTTTTGCTACCACTTTAGCATCCCATTTTGCACCATGTTTTACTTCCAAAAATGTGTCAATTTTCTCTTCCAAATTTGCACCAATTTTTGCTTCCTTTTTTGCATCGTGTTTTGCGCCATGTTTTGCATCCAAAGTAACATCTTATTTTGCTACCATATCAACGTCATGTTTGGCTTCATCATTAGTGCCACGTGTTGCATCATTTTTAATGCCTAGTTTCACGTCTTAATTTGCTACCATATCAACGCCATGTTTGGCTTCACCATTAGCGCCACATGTTGCATCGTTTTTTATGCCTAGTTTTGCATCTCTCATTTTTTGGTCACTAATTTAGTCGTTTTTAGTAATTTTATATACGAATTTTGGTCATTTTGTTTGGTCACTTAACTCTTACTTTTGGTTACTAATTTAGTTGTTTTCAACTGATATTATAATATCATTAGGGCGTGGAGGGATTAAACCACCAACCTCCTGCTTGTAAGGCAGGGGCTCTTCCATTGAGCTAGCACCCTTTAAGAATTTAGGAACCTAACTTACAGAGTCCTCTATAATGATAAAAAGGATCAATACACAAATTTGAGTATCTAATGGTTGGCAAAGGATGATAGATTGTATAAGTTCACAATATATGATCAAGCAGGTTATGAAATCCATAAACCTTTTCTAGGAATTTTGAACAAAACTCAAGAAATTCGCTTAATGGGATTGTAAAAATCACTATTCCCCAACAACCATTATGTTTGTTTAAGGTTTGATATTTAATCATATTCCTTTAAGAAACCCATGATAAGAGGACATGAAGACACATCCTTAAATGAGAATACAATGATATTCAAGAAAAATAGCCATTGTTTACACCATATTGCAATAAGAGGGTACTGCTATAATTTTAAATCATCAACACACTATATAATGATGCTAAAGCTTGGAAAAAAATTATTGTAAGAAACCTCAGTTCAGAAATACCTTTATTTTCAAGTGAAAATAGGACTTCTACAGAGCTGGAAATGATTGTTGTGTATGATTTTGACACTCAGAAAATTTATATCAGCACTTTGACACTCAGAAAATTGACACTTACTAATGATACAAGATTGGAATTGATTTGATATTTGTTTTTATTACAGTAATGCTTGAAGGATTAATGTTTCACCGCAATGTGTTAATCTCAAGTGATCTCAAGGAATGTTTTCAACATTTATGAGTCCTTAACATTTTACTCTTTGCACGGTACTATGTGATTATAAGATTTATTAAGTATAGAAAATGTTGAATTACAAATTTGAGAAATGTAGTTATTTCAAAGATGGTTAAAATGAACTGAAACAACTACCACTTAAAAATGGAGGACGAGATACCAGAGACTAATCACATCTGTGACTTGTTTGAAAAGGCTAGTGCCAATCATGTTTAGGAAATTTAAACAAACTCGTGTATTGCCTAGTCAAAAACATAATTCAAAATTAGCCAAATTAAATAATTATAGAAATATTTGATGGAGAAAGATGAGAACCTTGTGGTGAAAGCAATGAAAATATGTGCTTAGCTTGGGCAGTTACTATTCAACTACCAAATATTGGAGATCTCTTTGGTAAATGTGTTTCATATCAAGAAAAGTCTTCGGCTGGTTAGTTAGAGGCATGCAGGTCATCACACTCGATAATTAAAAGGAAGTGCATTTAGTGACAGTGGCTCGGTCACTCACTTTAGCGTGAATCCAAGCGTGGTTATAACATTTTAAAGTGAGCACAACCATATTTACTCACCCACCTCCAAAAATAGTAGCTACTATTCCCCAAAAGGTCTCTCATATAAGATAAATGGCACCCCCAAAAGTAGTAGGCAATGGTTTTAATCCAAATCCTTGATAGTGGAAACAAGACTGCCAAAGGAATTCCAAGTGAAAGTGGGAAATTTACCGACTTATTTGATAGAAATCAAAGGTGGATGTCATGCAGAAGTAGTTGAAACTAAGTTGAATGGACTCCAATGTGTGCTTAGGAATATGAATGATGAAGTGAGCGGTTGCTTCTTCTAAATCCATAAATTAAATTTGCTGAAGTACTTCAGAAATAGCCTTTGATTAGAAGATGGTGGAAAACTATTCCTAGGGTAAAGTTTTAGCTCTTGCTAAAAGGCCCTCTATTTGATATTATTCATAATATCTAAATATTTTGGGGAGCTAACCGAATCCATGGTTACATGTTGAAGAGAATATTTCAAAGAGTACAATTGACCTACAAAGCAAACTTTTTTGAAATTTTTTCTTTTTATACAAAAAGAGATTTTTTACTGCAAACTAGCATAATTCATCTAGAAAAATAGATAAACTTCTGATCGGATTCACTATAGTTGCATTATAATACTATTCTCAACTTGACTGTATTTGTAAGCCAGTGCAAAAGATGCTCATATTTAAAACCATTTGAAACTAAATAATTGACTAACCTTCATGTCGATCCAAATGTTTTGATGTAGTGTATCAAAGCTTGTGTCATGTTTTGTCCTTTGAGGGTACAAGCCATGCAAATGTTTAACCTATGTTATATGAGTTTACATCCTTGCCTATAGTCACCTGCAACATATCATGCCATTCCCTGCATGCATGATCATGATCAGCACAACAAGTATGGAAGCCATTGATAAGAGACTCATGTGGATTCCACTCACCCACCTATTTTCATTTGAGAACTTAACCACATTACTTATAAAGTTAATTACCTTAGTCTTCCACTAGCACATGAAGATTCCAACCAATATGACTTAGTTTTAGCTTAGCCACAAGGTCTGAAAATGTTCAAGCTTAGCTCACAATAATTTTCTGGGATGAAAGTTGACCATACAAGAAAAGGAACCTACATGACCATAACATTATTTTAAATCACCTGGTTTTATTTTAGTTCTGTAATAAGCCACGAAATTCAAACAGACTTGGAGGCTACCCAGCGTTGGCATGGAGATGACTGTGACTATGACAGTAAACACGACCCCATATGTGCATGTGCATGCACATGCAGGAGAACCATAAATCGAGTAGATTAACTAAATATTCTAGTTCAAGATACTTTTGACAATGAATTTCCAAATGCAACTTCAAATGAAAAAAGCTATTAATCAAACAACAGGAGAATATCACCTTCTTTAGAGCTCGTGCAAACTGACTAGCATGAGTATCATTATCTTCTGGCTTATTCTATCTCTTGGCAATTTGTGACAATACACAAAGATGGACCATTAATCTCTCCTTCTTTGAATAAATTTCATCCATGTGCACCCTATAATCTTGAAATATTTCTTCAACAACATATGAGTTAAGATCTATGAAACAAACATGAGACAAATCTTATCTTTCTGCAATTTAAAATGTTTTACATAATACTATGTACTTTTCTAGCATCCAATTACTACTAGAATAAAAATATATTTGCCTTGACCTACCATTGAGTGATTTCACATTGAAAACCAAGAAGATGAACAAATGAACCTTTTTTAGTAGAATTGTTTGTCATGTTCTTTACATATCTCTTGTGTCAACATTTCCTGTGTCATACACTTGAAGTTAGAGTGAGACACATGTGTGATCTGTTAAGAATCAACATAGAGAGATGGTGCTTATGATTAATGATGGAAATTCAAGTTTTTTCATCAATTGTAAGATGATCTACCACTTACTTGATACATATTCGCGAGTACACTATTTTGCATTCTAGATGTATTGCCAAAATTAATCCCAAGGCTCCTCTTAACAATGTTTGTATTTTAAGATGTGGTGTCTCTACAAGTAAATTACTACCAGATGCTTTTTTAATCAATTTTATATCCATGTACATGTATAGTATTAACCATATTTGTAATTATGGCTCTCCATATTCACTAAGAAGCTATATAGATTGTCTAAATAGCCCAAACAGATTGACCACTATAGTTGGTTGTACCTCTTCTTCCATAAAAACAAACATCAAGACTTCATCGATGATTGTCTCCATACAATATTAAAGGTTACCTCATTGTCTCTCACTCCTCTGATTTTGAACAACCAAATTCTTATCATGTTTCTTCTTTGTCCGAATAAGTTGGCTTACAAAACCTTCCAACTCTCCTGTACTTTTGGTAGAATGATTGACAATAAAGAGACTTAGTTAAGATTTCCTAGTGAGCTAACCAACCTACCATCTTATTTGTGGGACTTCTTAAATTTTTTTACTACCATCCATGGAGATAAACAAAATAAAAAAATCTCTTTTTGAAGAGGCCTTGCTTGCCATCTCCCACAAGTATTGACTTATTTGTATTTTATTGGTTCTTTCTCTGTTATGCCAAATACCAAGCCCTCCATATTTGTTTGATCATGATGTCCGTAAATTTGGATAACATCCCTCCAATGCGACCATGGTCATCTCTAAACATATAATCTTCCCCTCTCCCCTCAACACTCTTGTGTAAGGCATGGCTTGTCCTTGGATGTTCTCCATTTCTTATTGATTGTTAAATTTAGGATCTAGAAACTTGGCTAACATCCTTGGAATGTGACCATGCTCATAAACATTCCCCTTCCTCTCCAAGGCCTACATTTCTCTTTGATGCTCCATTAAAAATGAATGATCCTAGCATAGTCAGAGTTTGCAGAGTTAAATGTGCTAAATAATGAAGGGTTTGCAGAGGAATGTGAAATTTTCGGGGGAAGAGAGGGAAATTTTTTAATATCAATGATAAATAAAAAAGCTAAAAGTGAGAGGTTGTTTGATGATAATTCCAATGGAAATGACTCTAACAAATAAGTTGAGAGAGTGACAAAATGGAAAAAGGGATTAGTTGCTAAGTGCAGGCAGGTCAAGCAAGGTTATGGTAAGCTGAGAAATGGCATAGATTACTTAGATTTGGTTGCAATAAGATATGAAAAGGTTATGATAAATAATGCATTTGCAAAGGAATCTAGGCCTTCAAGCATTAGTAATGAAGTATTGCCTGCAAATGGTATGAAGAGGAGTAAGAGGAAAAGGAAGGAATGATGTGATCTCAATAAAGACTCAACTAGGAATCTAGGAAAAGAATAAAAGTAAGAGGACGACAATGGAAGGAAACAATATTGAGTGCTCATCTAATTAACTTCTGAACAACTTAGAAACTCTTAGTATAGATTTTATTTCAGGACATATCAGAGAATGCAAATGTTTAAAAGTATGTAAAGGACGATGGTATTATAGATTTAATAAAGAGAGCCATAACTTTACATCGAAGCAATTGCAATCCTAGTCCAAACTTTGAGGATGAGTATATAGTATGCACACAATTGAGTACATGAAAAAACATGAAACTAGTTCAAGGAATATGATGTTGAATTCCCATCAAACACAACTGAGAAGGAGTTAAAGGAATTACTAAGAAAATCTTATAATGCTATAGAATGTGTTATACAAGAAAATGTCAATTGAAATAATTCCATTGAAGAAGACTCACTAAAAATAGTTGGGAAGGAATGAAAGGACTTGCATTTAGCGAAGTAAATGATGCTAGGAAATATGATATAGAGAAACGGGTCAAACCTAGAAGAAAAATGTCATCCAAGCATGCTATTTTGGATTATGAGCAAGAAAATTCTGTTAAATATGTGAATGGTGAAACTCAAATTACTAAGCATAATCCTCTTCTTAAAAGAAAATGTGTCACCATGGAGGAAACAAAAGGGGTTTCAATTGCATTGAAAATATTGAAAACCTTGGAAAATGTTTAATTCTTGAAACTGTTTATTTCTTGGCTTACACAAGCAGCCTTAATATATTAGTTGAATCCTAATTTTTTTTGCTAATATTAGAGTTACATGAGGTCAATTAAAAAAATATCTAAGTAGCAGCTCATAATTTACCTCCACCAGAAATATTTGTTATATCTTCCTCTCTTTGCGGAATAGGATTTTCATCATCAAATTCAATCCACTCTCCTGAAATAAAGAATTCAGATTACAACCAATTCACCAAAGATAGATTTTGTTTCAATTAACATTAGCTCGAAAGAACATCTCATTCCTCAAAATAGAATACAACTCAATAGTTCTCTGCTTAAATTGAATAGTCAAAGACATATTTTCAAAGGAATTAATACCAACAATTGACATACTTCTAAAAGAATTACACAATTACTCAAACTTTCATGCAACTCACAATTCTCTTGTTTGACCGAAGCAACATAATGTCCAGAATCCGCACTCTGCCCCTTATGGGTCAACACAGAAACTAGATCATATATTCTAGTAAAATGTTCTTGTTTATGTATGTCCATAGCTGCTATAAAAAAGCAAACTCGGTAGGTAAGAAATGTAGCTGAAATACATTTTAACAATTAGCTATTAGAAATGAAATATACTAAGAACCAGGTGTATATGTGTTCAACTTCAACATATATATAAACTTCTGTTCCAAAGCTGGTTGAAAAACAAAAAGTTAAAAACAAAACTCCATCTATAGCTAGGGGATTTCTATTACAGGCTGCATTAAGAAACATAATTCTAGTCAACTGCTGAAATGGTTAATTCTCTTTAGACCATGGGGTATTTTTAGGGGGTTTTCTCCAAAAAACGATTCACCATTTTTCACTTTTTGAAGACCCGGTTCGCCCAATTTTGATGGGGTAAACTTTTTTCATGCTAAAAATCACCAAATTATTATATAAACGATATAAAATCCTTGAAAATTAAAATATCTTTTGAAAACTATCGCCAAACATTTATAGTTATCGTTTTAAGAATTGTTAAATTTCGCCAACATTTATACACTTTTAAATAAGTATGGTTCCTTAAAATCATCCCCGGGACTCCACACATCACGATTTCCGCAAATGTTGGTTGTTGAAGAATAAACTAATTTTCGCAAGCCATCTGTCGATAAAATTATGTCCGCAAATAGTCCATCGAGAAATAAAATAATTCCAGAAATCATTCGTTGAAGAATAAAAGAATTCCTCAAACTGTCCGTCAAGGAATAAACTAATTTCCGCAAACCATCCGTCGCTTCTATAACAAACATGTTAGAATTTTTTTGTAATTTATATATTTTCAAATTCGATAGTCGTCGAATAACCGACGATATTAACCTAGTTACCATTGCAAACAAAAATGGAAATTACATTTCCAATCCGACGGAACTTCATCGGATATCTGACTATATAGTGGTCGAAAATCCGATAAGATTGGAGTCAAAAATTCGACCTATTTAAATTCGAATATCCGACAAGCATGAGTCAAAAATTCGACAGTAAAAATAAGCGTCGAAAATTCGAAAAAAGATTCTATAATTTAAAAAAAATAAAAATTCGACATTTCAAATTGAAATCCGACAAAACAATACTTTTCGTCGAATGTAGTTGGATTTTGTCGTCGGATTTTGGTTTGAAATCGTGTTGTGTTAAGCAAAGGCAAAGGAAAACAGTAGGCAATATTGGTTACCTGAATATTTTTATATATGTGCAAAGAAAAGACGGTGCAACAACAAACCCAGTAAATCGAGAAATGTGACAACATCTTCGAGATCCTCATAAGCTAGGCCACAATTAAGAAATAACCCATCTGTAAATCAAATCACAAGTTTTCTTGCATTAATGGAGCAACAATGCATTGATGAAGCATTAACATAGAGCATTCATGTCGATGAAGGGACTCGAAAAAATATTCCTCACCAACTCGAGCGACAATGAAAGCAAACCACGGCAAAAATGACTCCACAAACTGTGAGCGTAAAGCCAGAAAAGCCCTTAGACTGAAACTTTCATAAAACGCTTGGCCTCAAATCTTAGCAAAGGCTATGCCCAATCCAAAGTGAAAATTGACCCTACAAAATATGAGCCTAAATCGACAAGATCCCTTGCATTGAAACTTTTGCAAAACCCTTGACCTCACATCTTCTCAATGGTTATGCCCAATTCAAAGAAATGAATTGCAGTGAAAGACAGTGGTAGAAAATATGGGCATGTCAATTCATACATGCGACAAAAAAAAAATCTATCACCAAACGTACATGAAAAAAGCTGTAAGGATATAATCCCATCAATCCATTCATGCATGGGACCGGTCGTTTAGGGAAACATATAAGAGTGTAGTCAAAACACGCAAGCCACGTGTCAGCAAAACATCCTAAATAACAAGTGAGAAGTAGGATTCACAATCCACAATCTGAATGCGAAAAGGACCATTGCGGGTGCAACTTTACGGAAGTCCATTTTTAAAAACGGAGAATTGCAAACCCATAATACACAATCTGCAATTGCAGAAAAAATGTTGCGTAAAGACAAATGCAGAAACAGAGTTGCGAAACCAGAATTGTAGAAACAGATTTGCGAAAATATCTATTGCGGAAAAAGTCTCGTAGAAAAGGAGATTGCAGAAAGGAGCTTGCTAAAGGGTAATATGCGGAAATCGAGTTGTAAAAACTTAATTGCAGAAATATTATGTTGCAAAAATAATGAGGTTGCAGAATCAAGTCTGTGGAAATATGTATTGTGGAAATATACTATGCGGGACATAAGTTACGAAATCGAGAATGCAGAATCGAGTTGATAAACTGAAAAAGCACTGAACTGAACTGCAATAAAGGACACTGGAAAAAAATAAATAGAGTTGCCAAACCAAAATTGCGGAAACATATTTGCGGAGATATCTATTGTGGAAACAGTCTTGCAGAAAAGAAGATTCCAGAAAGGAGCTTGGTGAAGGGCAATATGCAGAAACCGAGTTGTGAAAACTCAATTGCGGAAATATTCTGTTGCAGAAATAATGAGGTTGTAGAAGTAAGTCTGTGGAAAGATGTATTGTGGAAATATCGAGAATGCAAAATTGCGTTGATAATTTTATAAAGAACTGAATTGAATTGCAATAAAGGACACTGGCAGAGAATATGAGCTTGTCAAACGAGACATGGGTAAAAAAAAACGAAATTGATCACCAAATGTGTGTGAAAAAAACTGTCAGGACATAATCCCATCAATCGAAAGGAGCTTGGTGAAGGGTAATATGCGAAAATATGTATTGCAGAAAATGAGATTGTAGAAAGGAGCTTGCTGAAGGGTAATATGCAGAAACTGAGTTGTGAAAATCGAATTGCAAAAAAAATGAGTTCGCGGAATCAATTTTGCGAAAAGTTGTATTGTGGAAATATAGTGTGTGGGACAGAAGTTACGAAATCGAGAATGCGGAAGCAAGCCTGCAGAATCGAGATTGCAGAATCACGTTGCTAAATTGATAAAGGACTAAATTGAACTGCAATACCAGACACTGGTAAAAAAGATGGCCCTTCCAATCGAGACATGCAGCAAAAAGAAGAATTTGATCACCAAACGTGCATGAAAAAAATCTGTAAGGACATAACCCCATCAATCCATTCATGCGTAGGGCTGGCCGTAACACAGAAGACACCCGCCAAACCGTCAATCGATACATGCTGCAAAAATAAGAAATTGAACACCAAATGTAAATGAAAAAAACTGTAAAGACATAACCCCATCAATCGATTCATGTGCAGGGCCGACTGTAACACATAAGACACCTGCCGAACTCCTATTGGCCCAACAGACGAGACACTTGTTGAAATTTAATTGGACGAAGCGACAAAGAATCTACTGAAACTACCGTCTCCATTGTGTAACGCCTTCGACATAAATATCATCAAAATCTCAAATCAATATTATCTTAATATTAACTTTTCTACCTATTTAGAATTTATAAGTTTTTAAAATTTATTTATACTAATTATTGAAGTCTCAAATCAATATTAACTTTTCAACCAATTTGGAAAACAAAAAATTTACACTTTTAAACCAATATGCTTTTGCATTTTCAATTAATCCTCAAATTGAAAATGAAAAGAGAAGTATTTAATTTTGATAGTTATTTATTCATTTTTATATTATTTAACCTTTCAATATTGATTTAATTTTGAAAATGATCAATTTTACAGCCTAAGCTTTTTTTTTTTTTTTATAATTTGTAAAATGTTACCTCTTCTGTATAATGTGTACCTATTTTCATTTCAACGTTCCTTTATCTTTTGTAAAAATCTACTAGAATCATGAGCAAGCAAAGGTAGATAAAGCATGCCCCTATTTGAAATATCCATCCCAAGTATATACAAGTTTAATCTTATTATTCTTATTTTATATATTTATATATATTGATGTTGCATATCATCATATCGAACATATACAAAAATTTGCATTATTTTTTATTTAATAATGTCATGTTATATACAATTTTTTTGTTTTGTTTATATATAGAAATCATAAAAAAAATACATAAAAAAATACAATATGGATTCTATCGTCCAATTTGAGATGACTAGAATATAGATGTCTCTTAAATTTAGCAATTAGCTGGCTTTTCGGCTAAGGACATTTAGCTTGGCTTTTTGGTTCAACCTTTGGGCTATCCGGCCACTACCCAAAAATAAATAAAAATAATAAAAATTAAAATAAAATACATGTCGAACTTAACCCGTGACCTCGCCAATCTCATAACTCCACTCAAAGTGTGTTGGAGGATATGGAAGCCACTTGCCAAACTTTTAGAACTTCCCTCCTTATTGAGACGTTCAGATCCTGAAGTTCAGGATGAAGGAAGAACACCGGTACAGACCATTATAAATATCCCGCAGCCACTCGGACTTTTCTTCACCAAGTGGTATGCACATGATACAATTGTCCGACGGTGAATTACCAGGGTGTTTCAAAAAGATGCCCTGGGCCAAGCTTGCCCGGTAAGGTGAAGCATCAGCCCATATAAAGTCCGGGAGTTTCTCTTTGGCTTCTCGGAAGTTTTTTGCACCTGCTTCTGTTCAAATTTATTCATTCAGTGACGATTGGATCAATGGCTTCTCGCAGAGTGATCAGCAAGGCCTTTGAAGCGCGACAATTGTTCTGCAAAGCTCAGAATGCCCTTCATGGCAGCGGGGCTGCCCAATATGCGGAGACTGTTGAGTTCCAGAGGTTTGATCCGTGGTTTCTCCAGAGGCGCGCTGTGGTTATACCTGTGCAGTCTCATGTCTGCCGGTCGGTAATGTATGGCGATCGCTGGCGTGAGGAATTGAAGAATTTGTCTAAAACTGCGAAAGAGACCCCGCGCTTGGATGTCGTCCGCGCTCTGGAAGGGAAGATAACCCCGGAGGAAGGGAGGAGGCTCCTTAGGGTCGTGCAGAAGGATTCTCTGATAAAAAGATTACGGCAGATCCCCCACTCCAGCATTTCCCGCAAAGAATTATTTCAGATCTGTGTGGAGTCCGTGGGTGAGGAGAATGCCAAGGAAGTTGTGGAATCGCTTGATGAATCTGGGAAGATTCTCATAGTCGGCGATTGCGTCTATCTCCGGCCCGAGCAGGTACCGGATTTGATATTTGAAACTGTGAAGATTTTGTTGTTCTAAAATTACTTGTTCTTGTTAGGGTTTCTAATTTCTTGTTCTTGTGAGGGTTGCTAATTCTTTTTTTATCCTTTTTTTCGCAGGTAACAAGGGTAATGGAGAACATCTTGCCTCTGCTTAACGATTCTCGAATGGAAGAGCTAAAGGAGATGGAGAAGCAAAAGGCCGAAATAGACGTTGAAGCCGAGAAAACAGTCCGTAGAGAGCTATGGTGCGGGTTAGGGTTCATGAGCCTCCAGACGGCGTATTTAATGCGGCTCACTTTCTGGGAGCTTTCGTGGGATGTGATGGAACCTGTATGTTTCTTCCTCACCTCCGTTTATTTCTTGGCAGGGTATGCGTTCTTCCTTAGGACTTCAGCAGAGCCCACATTTGAGGGCTTCTTCCAAGCTCGCTTCAAGACCAGGCAGAAGCGACTGATGAGGAAGAGAAATTTCAACATCGAACGATTTAAAGAGCTTCGAATGATAGTTTGAGGCAGATTGCATGCGGGGCCTCTTTCAAGCGATCTAGGCCGTCGGTCATTCAATTTTTGCCATGAATTCAAATCTTCATACCTGCATGCAAGTAACAGGCATGGAACAGATACCTTCTGACTGATTAAGCCTAGTATCATTATATCGTCGAATTTTTAAGGTTTACAATTAGTTGAGATTTATTCTAGTTGCAGTAATCAATGCTAGCATACATTATAAACCGTTATCTTCCTGAAACATACCTGACATATTAGTGGCCCTTTGAACAGGTTGATGTAAAATTAAGAATATTAGTGACCCTTTGAACAGGTTGATGCAATATTAAAATTACACAATTTCTTCACCGTTATTATTTTAAAACATTTTCATCTACCATCACCCTAAGCATATTTGAGATCAAAGTCACAACGATACACGTTAATCTTCATAAAGTTCGCAGAGATTCACCAGCTTTTAAGGTAATAAGCTGAATAAGTCATCCTAATCCTCCTCTTCAGAGGTGATCAAAGGTAAGTTAGCGTATTCACATCTAAATTCAACTTTATTTTGAATTTTTTAACCTCGTCTTAACCCTCCGTATTTACTATCTCAACGCTAAGATGTTAAACCGGAATTTTATTATCTTAAACCTAAGCTGTTATTTTTATTTATATAATATAATTTATTACCATTACTTTTAAAACCTGAATTTTATGATCTAAACCTAAGATGTTATTTTTATTTATGTAATATAATTTATTACCATAATGCAATATTTTACTACATATTAATATTACTAGATTTTATCATTTTTTTATATATTTTATTAATATATTATATCTTAAAATTTTCCAAATATCTTTTATTAAGATTTATTTGGTCAATGTTATCATTTTGTTTTATCATGTAACCCACTATTTTCCATTATATTTTATTATGGTTATAGATATTATTTTTAAATGCATATACTTAAATTAGTATGCACTCCTAACGAAATTCGTTTTATTGGCCAAATATAAGATAAATATCAAACAAAGATTGTTTTTTATGAGTCCTTCTGTCTGTACTAATTGTTTTTTATAATCGTTGAGTCGGTATTACTTTCAATTGATTGGAATGAAATATATGCTTTTTAACGAAAGTTTCAAATTAGTTTTTTATTAATTAATATAAAAACTGATTTTTTCTTCATGCTGATTGGTTAACAGTTTGAAACGTTATTACAAAGGTGGCGGCGTGAGTGTTGGGAGTGGTTACTCTCCTTGACATTCCTGCATCTTTTGATGGGTCTCTGACAAGACTTTAACAATATAATCAAAGAGTGCATGATTTCAAATGCTAACCCAAAAACATTTTATACTAACCCAAGGAAAAAAACAAAAATATTAAACATTATTACTTTATGGCAGGGACTTTGGCCATTGGCCACGTGTGGCACTTGTTTATATAGCTAGTTTTATTGTCAAGATTGTTGCGTAAACAAAGTTTGTTTTTATTTTCGTAATTGGTATTTTGGTCAAGGGATCCCTCTCCATCGCCAACATTCTTTCCATTTGGAAGAGATAAAAGACAATATAGTTGGCTCATATTTATTTGAGTATGAGTTTTGATGACCAATCCGAGATCCAATCACGAGAATATCTTCCATTAATTAGAAAATATTTCCCACCCAATTAAATTACATGCGTTTCAAGTCACGGTTCTCTTATAATTTTATTTTAGAGAGACGAATCGAAGGTACGTTTTATTTAATTTTTTTTTGTTTTTTAAGTTTCTTAACCTATTGTTGTTGAAACTCTTAATAGTTCATGCTGTAACTAGAGATTAGTGTTTTCTTCTTTTACAATTATTTTCAGGAATGATATTTAATTTTTTAACATAGCTAAAGTATAACTATAGTTTTGGTTTATTTTTTTTATTTATTTTTTAAAATCTTATTGGTGTCATACCATGAAAATCAAGATTTAAGAAATTGAAAAAAAAAGTTTCCAAACATGAGAATTGTGAGCCTTTTGCTTTGCCATTTTGTCTGTGTGTGGAGCATCATGTATGCTCTCCCTCTGCCCTTCGAGAAATCAATTGGGATCAAAAGCAATGATCTCAAGTATAAAGTCTGTAAAACCAGTAGTGTATGCTCTCCCTCTACGCTTAGTGCGACCAACAGGGATCATAAACTCTGGTTAAGTTTGAAAGTATGAGTTTGCGCTTGTGATGATCTTTGGCCTCTAAAGGCGAACAAGTTGTTTATGTGTCTGTAATTGTAAGTTCTAGTTCATAGATTGGGAGTCCCAGAAGCCTGAAAGTAAGCTTCGGACTCGTTGATGTCTAAAATCTAAAGGACCCCAATTTCAATATATGAAGGAACTGAGTCTTTGAATAGAATTGGTCAGCTTCTGCATCTTCTGAAGCCATGCACGATCTTGGTGTGTCTTGGTATCAGAGCCATCATGACATTTGTATCATCTTCTTATTTCCTGTAAGTTTCAAAAGCCTTCTTTTACATAATACAATCAAATTTCAGTCTTATTCTCTGAAGATCTCACTGTATATTAGTATCTTGGACACAAGAGTTCATTTATTTCTGGAAAAGGTGTCTGTGTGGAATAATTGTGGTATTCGAGTCTAATTTTGGAGTTGTTGTGGCTATAGCTGTTGAAGTTAGGCGCTGTAAGTCCACTATAGTTGTCTCTCAGTAGACCTGTAGGATAATCTGAAGCCCAAATTACTCCTTTACTGCCCAAAACAGGTAAGTGTTTCATGGACCCCTCAATGGAATCTGTAGGGCCTACATGGCTTATATCCCTTAATTTCCAATTTGAATACCACACCATTGTCTCTCTGGCTAAAATGAGATCATCCTTTCGAAGTTCTAAAGATTCATCTTCAATTATAACCATTGATCATACAATCCCTTCACCTGACTGGAAGTTGCCAGAAATATTGTCCTCCAAGTTTTATAAAATGAAATGGTGACAATACAATTCTAGCACACAAATTAAAATAAGTTCCTTAGACATAACCTTCACTGATAAGGAAGAGCCCATTCACATAAATTTAATCAATAAAAATCAGATTGATTGGGCCGAATCAAAAGGTTATAGGTATGTGCATATGGGTGTTGTTAAATTAGGACTGAGCCAATTAGTGAGGCCTTATATGAATTTTTCCTCTTTATGTTGTGTTCTAGATACCCTCCATCTAGATTTTCCTGATTCTTTAATCGGAGGATTTGAAGGCCCTCTGCACAATTCCCCTTTCTTTGGTACAATATTTTAAAAATACTTTGTCCTTTTGGATGACCCTTACATTTATGAACTGTTAAAAGCTTATATTCATCCATTAGGATTTAAAATGGATACATGCTCCAAAATTATTCAGATCAAATCTCTGGTCCTCATCCCCTTTGGAAATTATTCTCTTCCTCCTCTTACCACCAAAGTCCATCAAAGTTCATGCTTGCTCAGCATGGTGGAAACAAACAAATCTAAAAATTCCACCCCTATTACATTTGACTGGACTAGAATCAACTATCCAAAACAATGGGAAGTTAGATACAAAGAGTTAAGAAATTTTGATAAAACTCGCACTTCACAGCTCTCTATTCTTAAGCCCCTTGTTTTCAACAAATTTTCAAATTCTTTCAGACTACCTGAAGGGTTTCCTTCACCTCAGTTTGCTCTGCCTCTTGTAAAATCTTCCTCTGTAAATAATACTTCTGAACAATCAACCTTGTTTGAACCATGTTTTTCTTCTCGTCTTTCCTTCTTAGGAGTTCATAATAAAAAGCATAAAGGACAACATGCAAAAAAGTTGTGGAGAGAATAAAACTCAGAAACAAAGGAGTGAGTTTACACATGATGTCTCTCCAGAGAAGTGGCTTTGGTTTCACCTCCACCAATCCAAAAGGTGATACCTCATTCCATCCAAGAAGAAATATTCATGATACTCCCTTCAGAAAATTTTCTCATGATGGCCTCTCCAAAAGAGAATTTATGCCCTATCGGTCATCTATGACAAACGAAACTGACTCAGAAATAAAATTGCTAAATTATGGCAATTTCCAGCAGCAGCTAACTAGCCAAAATATTAATGACATGGGTTTTGATATTCTACTTCTAAAAAAAAATCTCAAATAGAAAAATATCATATTGCCTAGCTAGAAGCCAAAGTTGATCATTTTCTCTCTGATCAAGAAGAAATAAAAAATGCCATTATTTTAACAAATGAAAAAATAGAGAAAAGGCTAGATGTCCTAGGAAAAATTATGGCCAAAACCCAAAATGTAAATAATAAAAGGAGTCTTGTAAGCCAAACAAATTTAGATATTGCGGCTAAAGGCCACCAAAGAAAACATGAAAGAAGATACTCATTTGGGATGTTGAGTATTGAAGAAAAAGAAGAAGAGTGAAGAGCGGACTTTCTTTTTGGTCAAGAAACGGAAGAGGGTGTGTGCAAGAAGACGAGGGACCTTTTAGATGAAATACTACTTTTAGGAAACACACTCACGATACATAAAAATACAACACGCTCGCGTTATGTAATGCTTGGTTTGGTTAAGCTCGATCCTGACATGTCATATGACACGTAGGTTAGGCTAAGCAAAACACGCACGTGTTTTATAGTTACAAATCATGCACACGCTATGGAGAATAAAAACATGCACGTGTTATGGATAACCACAAAAAATGGTTTTGGTGCATGGCTAAGGAAATGAATAAAAACAACAGTTTGCATCATCAAGACTTAGGACCTATAGTAATATTTTAGCATCATCAAGAACAACATCTCAAACAACTATGCCTAACCTCCCAAGAGCATAATTTTTCTCTGTGTTGTAATATGGACACTATTAGGAGGATTTAAGAACTAAGTATGGGTCATAGTGCCTTGATCATGCTTGGGGGAGGAAACTCAAGACTTGTGCCCTAAAGGTAGTTTTTAAGGCTTGATGTCCATGAACAAGGCATCGAATCTGCACATAGGACCTCTGTATGTGATATTTTGCATCTAAGAGAGAATATGCAGTGAATTAGAATTCTCTTAGCACTAGGAACATATATGTAGACATGGTTGAGGGAGGAAACCTAGTATTTAGGCCCTAAAGGAACCCTATAGACATATAGGGCCAAGAACAACACCTCAAAGAAACATACATGATCTCTTATCCTTAATCTTTAAGTTGGTATATTGCCATGATTAGGATTTTTTTATCATTAGATATGGAGGATAAGGTGTTAATCATGGTTGGTACATAAAGATTTAATTTTAGGTTGTAAACCAGCTTTTAGGACTCAATGTCCATGAACGACACCTTGAATCACCATAGATGACCTCTCAAGTTGATAGTTTTGATTTGAATGGGGATATGGGAACCATTAGGGGTTTCTAAGTACTATGTATGTGTCTTGGGACCTTAGACATAATAAAGGGAGCAAACCTAGGCCTTTGTCCCTAGAAGATGCTTCTAGGCATCTAGAACCAAGAATGACGTGTTGAACAACCTCAATAGATTCTTCCATGGTATCATTTACCTTGAAATGGGGATACTAGTGCCACTAGAACGTTTTTAGCACTAAGTACAGATATTAGGCCCCTTGACATGGGTGGGGAGAAACACTTGGCCCTTAGGCCTTAAAGGAAGTTGTTAACCATTTAGGGCCAAAATTGATGCCTCCAACCACCACACATGATGTTGAAACCGAATCCTTTGAATATTAATGGGGATGTGCATACCATTAGCATTTCTTGAGCACTAGGTATTCATCTCAAGGCTACGGACATGGTCAGGGGAGGAAATTATGGCCTTAGGACCTAACTAAAGCTTCTAGGCATCCAGGGATAGGAAGGATGCCTTAAAAAATCACACATGGCATCTCATAGGTATATTTGAACGATGAATATGGATGTTAGTGGAATTAGGTGGTTTTGTGTAGTAGCTATGGGACCTCTGAGACAAGATTGAGGGAATATGCTAGTATCTTAGGCCATAATGGAATATTTGAGGTATCCATGTTAATGAACAATTCCTTGAAGCACCACACATGGCCTACTTAAGGTATGCTTGGTCTCCAAGAAAATATGCACATGCCTTTAAGAGGTTTTGAGCATTAGATATGGGTATTAAGGCCTCAACATAGTCAAGGGAGGAAATATAAGACTCAAAACCTTAAGAATATTTTTGGCATCTATGGATAGGCATGTGCCTTACTCATTATCCATCTATGCCTTACTCACTAGCCCTCCTTGCCTTTGTATTTCCATCTCTCTCTATCACTATGTGTGTGTGTCTTTCCCCCCTCTCTCTCACACAGCCTCCATCTCTCTCTCTCTATGTGTGTGTGCGTCCCTTTCTCACTCCCCATCTCTCAGAACCTCTTTCCACCTTATTTCTACCTCCCTCTCTATCCCTCCCTACATTTCTCCCTCCTCCCCCCTCTTTCATTGTTTCTCACCCCTCCTGTCATGTCCCCCTCCCTCAACCGGCGAAGAGAACGCGATGAACACATCAACACAACCAGGAAAAATGCCCCATGAACATAAACATAATTCAAATGTTGAAATTAAGCATACACAGATGCATTTATCTTCGATCATACAGCGGAAGCAAACATACATTCCAGCATTGTAACATCATTATAAATTGCAGAGATGAAGTATAGACAGTAGACTTATCTTTTGATGAGGAATTCACCCGCAACCAACTACGTCGCTGCAACGTTCCACCCAACCATAGGCCAGCTTGCTCATCAATCTCTCAGCAACGCTGCCACCCCCGAGATGGGCATGATTCCTCCGGAATAAGGGTCAATTGCAGGCTTATACATAGCCAAGGGGACACATAACAGCCAAACCAACATTGTAGGGTTTCACAGGCTTTCATCAGATAAGCCAAGCCAGCACAGTCCAAGGTTCAACCACTGCATACCAGCAGCCAAACAATCCTTTCACAGCCCTGTGAAGAAGCAAAATGACCGATGACAGTCCCAAACAAAAGGTGAGACATAGCTCCAGCCTATAAGGCAACTCAGAGTAGGTTTTGGCCCTAACGTGGCCAAAACAACTCAACAACAGCACCCGAACCAGGGTATATTAGCAGCCACAACACACACTGAAGGATAACAACAGCCCACAGTCCCAAAACAGGGAAATTCAGCCAACAGCACACACAATTCCTCCGGGTGACTAATGGCAACTCACACAGTCCCAACAAAGGAGAAGAACAACTCCCAGCGTGGACAGACAAGGGAAATTCAACCCACGAATTAGCAATCCAAAGTGGTCCAAAACGAAATTGGAACCCACGGCCGTCAAAACTCATGGGGAAGACAACAACCCCAACACAAACAGCAAGCACGGCTCTCTACATGGGAAAAACGACCCAAACATCTTGTGCGTGAGGAAAAACTCGCACCCAACAGAAAAATGCACGGGAAAGACATACCCAATTTTCTGCGTGAGGATTCCAGCAGTAGAGGCCCTGCGTGAGGAGAAAACAACTCCGATTTTTCCTGTGGATGAACAAAACAACAGCAAGGACGCGGATTACAGTGCGTGGGTGCTTCAGCAACTCGTGGAGCCCCAAAAAATGTCTGTGTGAGACTAAAAACGCCCCCCAAAACCTGTGCGTGAGGAGCCAACAGACCCAAAATCGTGGTGAGTGAGTGAACAGACCAGGGAGGAGTGCGTGAGGGTGAAGAATGGGAAACGTGGGTGGAGTGAGCAAGTGGGTAAGGCTGACAGTCCTGCCACCCCACTCCCAAAGGCATTAACTCCCTCAACCACCAGCAGCCATTACTCCTCAGCTACCCAATCAAAACATTAAAGAGGTTGGATGAGGTTGGATGAGACAAAAGGTGACAACAAACAAAAGTGGCAAAACATGGGTTTTTCCCCCATAACCAAGGTTTGACATCCCCCACCCCTTATCCTTTGGAACCATGCCCTTTTCATTCAACGTTGCACTGCCGTAGCTGATTGTGGTTTATTTTAATTGATGTGCGTGTTTACATGATGCCGAATTATAATGTGCCGAATAGCACGAGATACCACCGGCAACTATTCCCATTGCCGGAACATACACAACCAAATCGATGGTGGGGCTTTTGCCGTTAGCTCCTCACCATGATTAATTACATTATATACATCATGCAAACGGGGTCGAAATCGGGGATGTGACACCTCCCCCTCTTGCTCCCGCACAATCTCTCTCTCTCTATATGTGTGTGTGTGTGTATCGCTCCCCCCCCCTCTCTCTACCTCTATGTGTGTGTGTTTCCCTCCCTCACTCCCCCCTCATAACCTCTTTCCACCTTCTCTATACCTCCCTCACTATCCCTCCCTCCGTCACTCTCTCTCTATCACTCACACCTCCCCTCTCTCTCTCTATCGCTCACCCCTCCCCCTCTCTCTCCCACACAATATCTCTCTGTCTCTCTCTCTGTCTCTCTCTCTCTATGTGTGTGTGTGTGTGTGTGTCCCTCGCCCTTCTCTCTATCTATATCTATGTGTTTGTGTCACTCCTTCAGCCCCCATCTCTCATAGACTCTGTCCACCTTCTATATACCTCCCTCACTATCCCTCCCTCCATATCGTTCTCTCCTATCATTCACCCCTCCCCCTTCTCTCTTTGTCACTCACCCCTCCCTCCCTCTCTCTCACAATCTCTCTCTCTCCCTCCCTCTCTCTCTCTCTTTGTGATTCAATTATATATTCAGAAACGTGATTCAATTTCCTACATTTAATATTTTTTACTCAAGGCAAGATATTTTGTGTAAGTATCTCAAAAAATACAATTAAGTGGAGGGATGCCTGTTTTTTTTCAGTTTTTTATTACATCTAACGTGCCAAAAGTGACCCTCATTAGATTGCACTCACCCAAGACCAAACATAAATTAATGAATTAAAAGATATGGTCTCCCAGTTTAAAATAATTCCAAATGCTTTCCCAGATAAATACTTATCGACATTCATAATCCGAAAGATAGAGGATGTTGGATCTTCAAACAAGACCCACCAAAGACACACTCCTCCCCAAATAACTAGTCCTCCTCCTCCTTTTGATTCAGAAATGTTAGATCTCTTTGACCCTTGTCCTTCATCCGCACCTCATTCTTTTAGTTTTGGAATAAATGGAATGAATAACTTACTATCCCAAATGCCTCATCAACCTATGTTAAATATCCAATGTCAATCCCATGCTCAAATCAGAACAACCATCCAACTTTTAGCAAATTGGGTTTTGTACAAAACATCATAGGACAATAACTAGCCTACAACTAACACTTCAATTGGTTGCAATATTTTTCAGGATTAGCTTTAGAATGGTGGCACTGCTCCACAAGAATCCTGAGAATAAATGTTAAATGCAACAACTACAGATCAATAGATTCATTAGGGGAGTTTTGAGGTAAAAAAGGGCCTCAAAACAAAAATTGTACCATAAAATTCACTTTATAATAACCAATAGGATTCAAGATGATGATGTCAACCATAAGGGTAAAATTTATAAAAAAAATGGAGGGAAAAAAAAAAACTTTTTCTTATCATATTTTTGGCATATCTCCTTATCTGTTCACCCAAATTTCAAGGTTGGGGACTCGTTTGATGCAGAATTTAATTACACATCCAATCCATACCCATTTTTCATACTTCTAAGGTACCCACGACACCGAAAAATGAAAATTTCAATCAAAAACATGTTTTAATATTAAAATACATTTTTTTATGGAAATTTTAATTTTTGGGTGTTGTGTGTACCTCAAAATTATGCAGCATGGATATGGGGTGGATGCAGAATTAAATTGTCCATCCAACGATTCTCCAATCTTGAAATTTGGGTGAAACGATAATGAGATATGCCAAAAATACGACAAGGAAAAATAGTTTTTCATTTTCCCCTCCAAAATTTAAAACTTTTATTTTATTATTATAACTCTTATTTTATTATTTCCCTTATGAGACCCATTTTAGAGCTCAAAACTCCTATAATGTCTTACTGCCTCAAGAAAATAATTTTATGGTCCTGATGAAAATGAAGACTATGAGCATCTTGCGTCTTTATTTATGTATCCCAAAATATGTGACTTAAACAAAAGGGCAGAATATTTCTGTTATATGCAGAAATTGTTAATTACTTCTGGAAACGATGATAAACCTGGATATCTGAAAAATTACTTAAGAATTTTTCCTGGCCATGTGCCTGATGCTGTTGAACAACATCTCAAAGATAAAAACATTCGCTTGTCGGGTCTTTCTCTTGCCCAGTTGCATGGTTTCATAATGGAAACATGGAAAGAACACTATCTAGAGAAAAGATCGGCTAAAGGTTTTAAGAGGCACTCTTAAATGTTTTCCTTGGTTTATGTAAGGATGTTACGAAAATGCCAGATTGGGGATGTGGTGCTCATAATAAGGGACACTTTGAGCGAGAATCATGTAGTTGTAAAAATAAAAAGTAGCCTAAATACACTACTACACCTAGATTTCATCCAAATAAAGGATACAAG
Organism: Pseudotsuga menziesii; assembly: GCA_001517045.1. Lineage (NCBI taxonomy): Eukaryota > Viridiplantae > Streptophyta > Pinopsida > Pinales > Pinaceae > Pseudotsuga > Pseudotsuga menziesii. Next base: position 63,455 of record LPNX010656531.1, read on the forward strand.
CATAGAAAAGGTAAAACCTCCAAAAAGAAATCCTATTTCAGAAAAAAAGATATGAGCTTGCCAAAAAGAGAAATGTTTCATTTGTGGAAAGAAAGGTCACTGGAAAAATAAATGTCCAAATAGATCCCAGACTTGCTGCCCTGTTTTCAGAAGATGTAGATCCATCCTGGTGGGATCTAACTCGGTGTGCACCAGGAGATTACCCTAACGGTGAAATTGTATTCTTACCAAAAGAAGGTGATTCCTCTGATTTAGACCCTGCTTTAGATAAATTTTCCCCCGACTCATCTAAATCCTCCTCTTCAAATTATGATGAGGAAACAAATTTAGGAGGGTGTTCTAGTCCCCTGAATATTGTTTTTATATGTTCTCCTCTACTTTTCCTAATGTTTCTTCATAAATAAGGATTGCATAAATTGACAAAGAATTTTATGAGACCCAAGTATATCAGTATATAAAAAGGAAAGATCTAAAAGATGAAAAAATAAATCCTTTATCAAGAATAAAAGAAAAAGAAAAAGTCTCAGAAATAGAGAAATAAGGCTCTCCAGAAATCAACAAGAATCTAACATTCTACCATCCTGCAGACTTATATAAGGGATATCCTAATCATCACGAGGATAGACAAAAATTGATTAAATATAAAGAGAGTTTGCTGAGACTACATATCAAAGAGAAGAAAACTTCATTAAAAAAGATGGTAAAATAAATAGAAGAACTTAACAGAATGCTTGAGATAAAAATCAGAGAAAGAGACAAGTATTCAGATGAATAAATGTGTAGATCCTATACTGAAGCATGCAGTCCCCAAAAGATTTTGAAAATAAAAAAAATATCCTGCATACTAGTGATTCAAAAGAGGAAAACTGCCATGATGAAGAACCTTCTCTCAATTTTCTAGGACTCTTCGCTAGTCCTAAATACTTCATAAAATAAAGTTTTGTCCATCATAGTTCAAATCTTATGAGCTCGATTGTATGATAGATTCAAGTTTCTAGATGAATTTGGAAAAATGAAATGCTATACTATCTTTCTACTGGGAAAAATCAAAAGAGCATGGTGTGGCCATCAAAGGTACTCTTGTATAGCTGAAAGGTAGAGTTCTAGACTTTCCAATAAGTATTGGTGGAACAAAATAAGTTTTGCATCTCAATAGATTGGATGACATCAAAGAAGATTGCATAATAGGTTCACCCTTTTTTGCACAAAGTTAGCCCCATCGCAGTTCATGAGCCAAAAATGACTTTTACTTGTACAATAAATGATAGAAGAATTGCCACTCCTATATATTATTCTACTTCATTCAAATGCAAGAAACCACTACCCCGGCCTAACCCATCTCCCAGTATTGCATAACATTTTAAAGTGGAAAGGTGCATTGCATACGCATAAATGCATAAAAATTGTTCCCTCTCTGAAATATCCTCAAAATTAGAAAAGGATTGCACTTCAGAGTCACCTAATGCCTTTTGGACTAGAGAAAAACACTTTGTCTCTTTACCCTTTAATCCTCTAGAAAAACCCAAAGCTCAAAGAGCCTTTGCAACTCTTATGTCTCCCTCGGAAATAGATTTATGTGCAAATGAGATAAAAGAGTTACTTAACAAAGGCCTCATAGAACCATATAATAGCCCTTGGGAATGCCTAGCATTTGTGGTAAATGTTATTGGAAATACTTGCCTTCTGCAAACAAAAGTTGTTTCCCTAGCCTAAAATACTTTAAGGTAGAACAAATGAGTAATAACAATGAGAAGCACTTCCCCTAAGATTAATAAATTCTTGGAATGGGATCTTCCACCTATCATACAATGTAATGTACCAGTCTTCTGGAATGTTGGATCTTCACAGATTCACCTGCAAGAAGCATACAACAAAAACATACAAGATCAAAGCACCAAGTACATTCTACAGTCCTATGTTGATGACTAAGGAATTCAACAATCAAAGAAGTGACCAGTACACAATATGATTCATGGGAAAGGAAATTTCATTGCATTAATAGAATAAGAGAGAGAAATTGCAACCAAGAGCCTTAGTGTTGAGAGATCTCTTCGCAAACTAGATCTTTCCTCCAAAGCTTCAAACTTGTCCACCTAGTGCCCGCTCTCCTTGGCTAGATTTGGCCAGACTTTTGGTGCTGTAGCATAATATTCCTCCCCTTACCCATGGGGGATGAGCCAAGATTTATAGCCATGGGAGGATAGGAATAGTTTAGAAAATTGTGGATGAGGTGGAGTAGAGATCCTACAAGGAGGGATCTCGACTCCACGTGGTCCAAGAGTCTAGGGATGAGGTTTTCATGAAGATAAGGTTTGAGAAGCTTCTTGAATATTCTCTTTTTAGCTTTAAACTTGAGCACCTCTCTTTGTCAACTAAGACAGAGCATTACCCATAGTGCACCAGTCATTGTACAAAGGTAGGTGGTGGTGGCACCGCTTTTTATTCATGTCAAAAAGTGTTACACATTGGGGTAACGCACTATGTCCACAAGGAAAGTGCAGTGGTGGAAAAAACATGGAAACACTGATCCAAGTCCAAATTCAACTTCATAACTTGGGGGTTGAAGGAAAGTTCTGATGTTTGGTTCTCAGTATGTGATGATGACGAGAAATATGTATAACATAATGCCCCCCAAAGCATGAGGCCAAAGGGATAGGATAGGTGAAGGCTTTGTCAGAATAGGTTATCACTTCGAGGCAAGATTTCACTGATCGAATATCTTCATCAACTTAGCTCATCCTGCAGTACATCAACACTTTGATTCAGATTTACATGACTCTCATCATAGCTGCGGACCAATAAAAATCCGATCCATGTGAGGTGCAAACAATCATGGCTACTAGAATACAACATAGATTCATGTGAAGAGGACTCAAACTTGGACATAACTACCAGAAATACAATGTAAATCTATGTCATATAGACCAAAATTTGAGCACAACCACGACCATAGAAATGTGGATCCATGGTAGGAATCATACAAATACTTTATCGCAACCCGGGGAAAACAATGAATGCTTAACAAATACCCAGGGTCTTCATCTTGTCTTCAACAAAGTACGATTCTATCCATGTTATTACAATGTCTTGACACTGAAGATGGTAGAAACCACTTGATTACCAGTCAATGATGAAAACCGTTAACAAGTGAAAGGGAGATCACTATTGATGTCGATGATTCCCAATGTACCCTAGTACAATCTCCTGAATGTGAATAGATGATCTGATGTCGAACATTTGGTTGAGTGTTTAGATCAAAGGTCAATGATGTAAACCTATAACGAAAGCGAGAGAATATGTCATTGATGCATACAGATCTCGAGGTACTACTTTATTTCTAAGACTAATTCTCAAATGATGAACTGAATTCAAAAGGAATAGTCTTTTCGAAGGAGGGCCATGATGAATCCCACATCCACAACATGAAACTTGAAACAAAGTTTTGGAATTTGAGTATGATGCAACCATAGGACTGACTCAAAGGTAACTGACATAAAGGTAGTTTTGACTGCAGATGTAAAACATCAACATGACTTTCCTTTGAACATAGAGATGCATGACCAAAGACTTGGCATCATTGACTTGATGAGGCTAATACCAAAACATAATGCGATGATGGATGATGCATTATTTGAAAGACTCAAAGGAGTGACATGAATCATGGAAGTGGATCGACTCAGAAACAAGTTGAATACCCAATTGACTTAGTGAAATGCATGCAAGTGCCATGTTCAAAGGTGACAACAAACTGTCATTATTGAAAATGAAAAATGGTTCCCTTCCCTTACTTTCCCCATCATGATTGATGAGTGCCTCTTTTCATTTTTATGATTTCAAAGAGGGTTACAAACACTCGTTGTAGCTTATCATAAGATAAGTCCATTCTCACATGTTTTACGAACCTGAGAAAGGAGAGGTTCATTCCCCAAAAGAGGGTCTCTTAGTGTTTAATTTAACGAGTCCATTGAAAGTAAACTCGGTATTGTTCATGTTTAGAGAGTCTGAATGAAACAGAAGAAGAATCCAAAAGGTCCTTTCTTCGTATGATTTAGTCTCTGAGGGCCCAAAAAGTATAAAATAATACCTCAGAGAACTCTTCTAGTTGATGACTAGAGTATTCCTTTTTCATAATTTAGTCAATCTGAACCGAAAAAGGGGTAAACTACCATCAGAAAGACGACACTTCGGGTCCTTTTATGAGCATGAAGAAGACAAGTTCGCTCTGCGATCTTTTCACATTTTAGGAGTCCAAAAAGAGCTTAATGAAGACTCCATTAGGGTTTCTTTTTGTGAAAAGGAGTTTAACGAGCCTGAAAAAGAAGTAAAACTTGACTCATAAATTTAGTACTAGGTTTAACGAGCACAACTAAGGTTTCAAAAATAGTGCTCATGAGATTTTTCCATCTTGTGCGAGGATGAAAACATCAAAAATAAACTCATTCATAACCAAAAAATTCAATTTCTCCATGCCCTGCAAACTTCCAAATGTTGATTAGACTCCAAAAACATAAAAAAAATGCTTTATAGACTATTTGAGGGTAAATATTTAATAAAATAATAAAAATAAAGAATTTAAACCCAAAAATATTTTAATAAAATCTAGTAAATAGTAAAAAGACTTACCATTTTCACTTTTACCATTTGGAGAGCATTTTAAGGCCAGTTGTGTGTATATTTTACTGACGATTCCAGATCCATTCATCCATCGTTTTCAGAATTTTCAGCACGAGGTAATTCCTAAACTCATTTCCAAGCTTTTCATGGTTTCCTTTTTCAATTCCATGCTAGTTTTAGGGTTTTGGGTGCATTTAACCAAAGGTAAAATGCACCCATCGGGTAACGCACTTTTGCCTTTCAGGATAGGAGGTTCCAGTGTGACACCGCACATTTTCCTATAGAAAAGTGTGGTGGCATTGCTCTGTATCAAAGGGAGACAGGTGGTGCCACAAACTACTCTAGAATGTGCTAAAGATAAGCTAAAATAAAATGTTTTAGGTATTTCCCATGGTTTATTTCATGTCTTAATACTTCATTTTAAACATTTGGTAGAAAATTGTCAGCCAATATGGTCATCTGGAAGGAAAGAGAACATGAATTGGATGATATACGAGCTGGAAATGATGTTGGCACTGTAGATGCTTTGTGTGGGTGCGGGCTTATGGAATTATTTTACATTGTTTCTATCATGAGATCACAAGTGAAGTTACTAGAGTTTATTGTCAGGACATGGAACCCAGAACAACAATACTTTGAGGTAGGGGCTCATGTTTTGACACTGGAGGTAGAGGACATCTACTTCCTTACAGGTCTATCACGATGAGGAGTGCCCATTTCACTGACAAGTCCTCGTGGAGGAGAGATCACTACACATGGTCTCATTGATCGTTACTGCTTCCCAGGTACCCAAATGTACGGGAAGAACATTCCCATTAAGGCCATCAGAGATCTACCTTTGCATACAGTACTTTTCACCATGCAGCGCATCTCTAGGAGCGAAGGGGCTCACCAAGATTCACACGCACTATGATCTATGCCATAGAGGCAATGGCGCCCATGGTCTTCAACTGGGAAGAAGCCCTACTTGTCAGTCTAAAGGAACAATTGACTAAATGTCGACGATGAGAGTTGAAGTAGTTTTGTTACAACACTATCTTAGTTTATTTTTTCTTTGAGAGGGTTCACCATCAGAGGCCATAAGTGGCCTTCACCGAGTTGAGGGCACATGACCCTTGTATGCTGCGTTGGGTAGAATCATGGCCCATCATGGTGGCAGGGGCTCTAGGGTAAAGTACGGGACAAAATTCTTCCGGTGGTTACATGATCAACTTCTCATGATTGAGGATTGCGTGTATGTCAATACCAATTTCTGAGGAGATCCTTGATCCAGCCCTACCAGTAGATGCCCAATGGGGGGATATGAGTAAGTGAGACACTAAGACATTGATGGTTTTATATTTTATGTTTTTATAATTTTTATGTATGTTAACGAGACTTATCTTTCTCATGCAGATGTGGGACAGACACGACTTGGGGGATCATCTCCCATCTACAGGCAAGCTGGGGCCCAATTCGTTCATAGAGGGGATGATGAGATGACCGAGCTAGAGGATAACCTCAGCTAGTTGACACTAGATATCCTAGATATCACCGTAGATGACCTCCCTAGGAGGTACCAGAGACACACTATGGAAGTGTCGGGTCGTTTTGAATGCTTCCTACGCAGAGTGGAAAGGGTCGTCATGTGCTATCACGAGCACCATTAGGGTCCCACACGATGTAGATACTGAAATATATCTAGCTTCAATATTTTTTGTTATTTTTGTATATCTGAAAGTCAACGTGCTTCAGTCGGGGTCTCAAGACCCTTTTTTTTATAAAACACACACACACACACACACACACACTATATATATATATACACACACATAGACTTATTGGTGGCCTATCTGTCTTCAATCATGGAATGATAATTATATGAGTTATATGTTTTTTTACTGTTTACATTCATTTACAATTAACCATGTCTTTTACTTATCAAATGTTATGTATGTGCAATGTACCAATCCAACATGTAATTGGCCAATGAATCCACAATTGTGTTACAAGATCCAGGAACATTATGATAAGTAATAGTTTCAAGTGACCTTTATAAAAAACCTACTCTTTGAAAGAGTTGAAGAAGCACTCGGTTTCGAATGGCATAGACATGATTTAAATAAGAAACCACTAGCTGAGAGTTCATGAAGACTACCAAATGACCAATGTCTCAAGAGGTAACTTCAGATAACAAAACTATCACTGCATGGTACTCGACATTGTTATTGGTGGTCGAACCTATACAAACCGCACCTGAACTAACTCGGTCATGAGCTTGGTGTTATAACTCAAAATTACACATCTCTGCCTTGTTAGCCTGATTTTCTGACCTGGGCCAACTAAGGAGAAATAGTCCACACAAAGCGCTTAAAACAGCCCCCGGTGTGTTTGGAATGACTAAATATCGCAGGTTATGGTCTCCTGCTACCAGCTGAATTTATCCTCTTAAGGAGAATATAAAAACTCAGCAAAATGTATCTTCTGTTAATCTGAAGTTTATTTAATCCTAATATCAATTCTTAAGTTTAAATCGTCCTAAAATTGCTTTCTTAATGAAAGTCTGTTGTTTTGTGTTTTATTTTTCAATTTTTAACTGAAGAACTAATTTTAACTTAAAACTAACTAGTCTAATTAAATCCAACTTAATAATTATCTAGAACAAACTAAAATTATGGATTAAAACTAAGTGACTACCCTATTTGAGCTGAGAGCAAATTTTGAAGGCTAGATTAATTATCAATTAATCATTAATAATAACAAAGATAAGAATAATAATAATTTAGAAAAAAATATCAGAATTAATATTATAAGAACTACTTTGTTGAAAATGTACAAAACCGAAAAATTAAAATAGAAAAAACTATTTTAAAGTTATTCTGTAGTGTTTTTGATAATTAATAATTAATGTTCAATATCAAATATTTGAATTAAAATTTATATTCATTCATGAAAACATTGTTAACATACAAATGCTATCAAAAATAAATATGAAATGAATTATTACTAAACCATAATCATCAATAAAAATATTGAATAAAAAGACTAAGTAATACTTTAAATAAAATATTGCGTGAATAGAGTATACTTTCAGATGACAAACACAATCATATCACAGTACAATTGCATGAGTGTTAAACTGAGAAAATAATATATCGAAATATGTATTCAAGTTTCAAAAACCTGTAACAGAACACTGATACCAATTTGAGAAGTTTCAGTAACAATCATCCACAAAGTAAAATCTCCAGCAGAATAATTCAAACCAGAAAGTATGTATTTCAATTTCAATAAGTCTTTTCTCCAGTACTCCCTCCTCGAATCTTAAGAGAAGCAAAAATAGAATTTTTTGGGAAGACATTCCCTCTAATTCTCCCAACGCTCTCCTGGCAGCGTCTCCTCAATTCTTCTCCTTCAAAGAAAAGTTTACAGAAAAGAAAAATGATCTTCAAAGACAATAAATTACTCTCTAGATCTCTAGAGACCCCCCCCCCCTTAGCAATCTCTGCTCTAGTTTAAATAGGCAAATACAAACAAACAGAGAGTTGAGAGGCGAACTGACTCTCCTTGTTGGCCGCAACTTGAAAACACGTGTTCAAAGAACCCCGAAAATCTCCCAAATTCTTCACTCTTTTCAGTAAATTCCTCACGAGTCTGGTAAATGGGTATCTTCTGGAAAAAAACCAATGTTTTGGATTTTGTTATTTCGTCCTAGTTTGCCCGCAATTTGCTACAGAAAATCCTCTCCTGAATAACGACGGGAATCCAGCAATCTTCTATTTCTTCATGTAATAATCAAATTAAAACCTGCCTCTGGGTTGATTCCTGATTGAGTTTCATAAGATGACATCCACTTTTACCCCGTTCGTTTTCCAAACTTCATTCTCATATTCAATCCATTAATTCTTCATTTTCTTTTCCATGAAACCTGCATATGTCAATAAATATTGGTGAAGAAAATATAAATAAATAAAGAATGAAGCAAAAGAATCGTTGCTAAAGGTAAATTGACAAGTCAAAATAAATTATATCTTAAACTTCATCAATTCACAATAGGTGTAATATTGATCGGAATATTTACTTTTAACCGAGGCACTTGTGATAATGGATGACCATTCCTTTTACCAATATACTGTAATGTCACGCCCAGTAAACATGATTCAACATTCTGAATTGGGTCAAGTATTTTGTCCATTGAGAATTACTTTGATGATTAAACAGTTATTCTATCAATTACACACAGAGAGATACGGAAGGTGGGATTGGCCTCCTCTTTTCTAGAATATAGAAAAACAAATTGAAAAATTTATTGAACCAACTTATGCGTGGCATTAAATGATTTTCTAGAAGCAGATTTAGCAGCCATTATCTTGTGATTCAAGTTCTTGGCTACGTGGTACTTTAATTCAACACTCCATATACTGACCAAAATAACCACTTAGTGAGCTAGCATATATCCGAAGAGTCAAAGCTTTGGTCTTTGTGAATCTGTGATTTGTTAGATGAAACAGTTTTTCACTCTCTAATGCGGTTTCTTATTTCTTAACAGTTTTCAATAAATTATGCAATGTCGTGGGATCCCATAGTAGCAATAATAAACTTATCTCTCCACATTAAAATCATGATGAGTTCAAACGTGGCCTCTTTTCTATATTGATAGCGTTCTCCTTCAACTGGGCGACATACGGTGTTGTGAAAACTGAAGGAATAGGTATCCAATACTATACAGACATGGTAAAACCCTAGACTCATTCCTTCGTGTGAAATTGCGCATCAAAGAAACTTCATGTATCTACCAAACGTTTGATATGACTCAAGATTATTGCCGTATAGTGAAATCATGATGAATTATAAAAACAACTGACTTGATAATAATTTCAAAATATGTGCATGGAACAGATGTCAAGAGGAATTCATTCGTGTTCAACTTCAATTAATTCAACTCAAGATTTGGTAGGTAGAACTTATATGTAGAAACTGGTGTACTATAAGTAATCTCTTGTTCACGAAATATTATATTTCATAAAGTTTTATTGAATCAAATGAAAATATAAACCAAATCTTTCAAACCTAATTCAAAATGATTCAAATAATGATTAAGTTAGGCTGATTTGAAGTAGCAAAATAAATCCATAATATGAAATGTTAATTCAAATTATTAAGCCACTATCATAAACTAAGTCAACCACTTTCAATTTACCATTATGATCATACACAAAGATTTTGCATTTGATAATGCGAAATGAAATCAAAGGTAATTTTTAAAATGCTAAGTTTATTTATTTACAAAATCTAAAACATGGCTCATATATGACCATTATAATATGAATATTCACTAAGGGTTAAAATAAATTATTCAACCCTAAGAAAATATATATAAACATGTAACTTAGTCATAGAAAATCATATCTTAATCATCATAAAAATTTCAAAAAATAAAAATAAAAGAAACTAAAATAGAAAACAAAAATGAGAAATAATGAAATCCAGTTCAAGCAGTGTTAATCAAATAATAAATATAAGCAGTGAATCAATTTATAAAATCATTCAAAATAGTCATGAAAATTAATTTCATTTTAACAACTGCTAGAATAATCGATTTGTAAAATGACCAGCTTGAATTTAAAATTATTCCCTAAACTTACTTTGATCATTAAATCCCTTTCAATTAAGAGTACCTTCAGAAGGCACTGTTAAATAATTTTTGTGACAAATTATAAAAGAGAATTGATCAATTTTATTCAAAGTAGAAAAAATTTGAGAGGGTTGTTGCCTGCCAACAAATGGCGACGACCTGGGTGAACCAGTTATCTCTAAAGATTAAAGATATAGGAAAACAAAATCATTATTTTCTCAAAATATCAAACTTCACACCACATGACTTTCTCACATCATTAGCCTATATAGTAAAGTTTTGAACTTAAAGTGTTGTCACAATCAAATGAATTATCCCAACTATTGTTCAGAGACTTCATAAAAATGAATGACTTTGAAATATATGCATAGCAAATAAACCTGATCAAGAATTCTTTCTCAACAGCTAAGGATAATCGAATAACACCAGCATAAAGATATGACCTCCATACCTTAAGAAGATATCTAGATAAGTTCCCCATCCATTAGATATAAATAACTGAAAGATAAAATTTGTTTTCTCTTTTTTTCTTTTAATGTATCTTTGATTCAAGACTACTATCCTGGCCTGGTAACTAGATATTGATAGTATCATTCACGAGAACTGCCAGAGATAAAAAAGTCGGCTCATGATGAGACCTCCTATCCCTTAATCTTATGACCAAGAACCATCACCCTGGTGATCAGAAATGATGTTAGCCCTGATAGGGCTGATGATCATGATTAGGTCAGCTCGTGATGAGACCTCCTATTCTTCAATCAAAGTTTTTAAATTAAATTTATAATACTTGTCTAGTAGATGGGAAACAAATCCATATAATACTCCTATAATAACATGAAAGGCCTAAAGATGGCTAATGTCATTGATTCATAAATATTCCGAGAGAAAAGTTTCCCGACAAGTTAACTTGCCTAGCTAATGATATCATTCTCAAAATAAACTCCAAGAATAATAATTGTGAGTTCAACTGACTGATTTATCTAAGTTCATAAGAAATATTTCAAGGCTAGGAGTGATTCAATCACAGTAAGAACATTTGATATGGCAAGAAACTCCTTACAATGGTTTCCCTTAAAGATATCAGTTTGATTAATAGAGAAACATATGAACACTAAGCAGTTTGTCATTATGGTATTATTTATCTACAATGCTCCCTTACTAAAAGTAAAGAGGAAAAACTGAAAGCTGAAAAAAATCAAATTCACTACTGAAACTAATTAACTAAACAAACTTGAAAATTAAAAATGTAAAAACTCACTAATTGAAACAAAACATCCAAAGACTTATATACAAGATAGAACCTGATCAAATCCAAATTTCAATCAAAATGTATGTATTAAAATCCAAAAAGAAAAATTTATCGAAACTTTAATTGAGAGTCGAAGAAGGTAAATAAGCTCAGAAATCAAATTTCAAGATATGATTACTCTCTATGTGATGAGCTTTACAAAATAACATAAAAATCACAAAATTATGACATGCGTAAGAAATAATGTCAAATCTCTTAATATTTTTTTGTAACAGAAACTAAAAATAGGAATATATAAAAGGGCTGCGCACAGCCATTCATTACAGGAGAGATATCTTCGATAGTTTATGGACAACAAAAAAACTGCCAAGGAGGGCTAGCCATGGGACTGTCCAAAAAACCCTGCATACTAACTGCTCAAAACTTCTGAAAATGCTAGAGGGATAAACCCTTACAAACTGCTGACATAAAAGGAGACAAAAATACATTTAGACATAACTAGGGGGGACTGATTACTGAGTGTTTCTGTTGTTTCTAGGCTGGACCACCGATTCCTCCTCCATGGGGAGAGCAGCTTCTGCGACTTCGCCGTTGATTTCACCATTAATTCTGCTGGTCTGATGCATTTCAATGAATCTTTGTAGATCCTCTTGGATCCTGTCCACTTTCCCATGTATTTCCCGAAGGCTACTCTCGTTGTCGTCTAAGCGGGCGTCGTTGTTGCTTACCTGCTGGGAAGTATAGCTAACAGTGTCAGCCATTTTCTTTATCTCCTCGCTCATTGCTTTGGTATCCACAACGTTGATGGCCAAGAGTTCATAGAGCCTGCGTAAATTCTTCTTAATATCTGCCCAATCTCCTCCTTGAGCCATTTTGGACGCCTCAGACGAAATGGTCAAGCGAGCAAATAAATTGAGAGGGATACTGGCAGAATTGCCAGGAATTCTGCTGTGAATGTCAACCGAGGGAAAAAAAAAACTGAACACCACAAGTTCTTTAAACAGAGAAGCATTACCTAGCTGAAGTGGATCCTGCGAACCCACAACGCCAACCACCCTGCTCTCACTGGAGACCAAGACCCGATCTCTTCCTGAAACGCTTGGCTCTGTAACTCGAAACACTGAATGGTTTATTCCTGCACTGGAAGAGAGAGCTTCTATGACAAGCAAATCTTTAATCACCGAACGCGAGAGCGGAAGGACCTGCCACGGAAGGCCCTGAAGCCACCCTTCGCTAACACCCACGACAACCTGCTCAAGAAATCTCTGAATTTCATGAGAACCAGCAAGATCTGGTAAGGAGATTTGAGGCGGCATTCTGGAATTGGGGAGAAGAGGAGGGCAAAGAAAAATGAGACTCCAAACGTGCGAGGGGTAAATGCCATATACCCAAGGCCAAGAAACCATTAAATCGAGAGCGACCGGATGAGGGGCGGATCGAGGAGGGAACCACGCGGCGGTGAAGAAAGAGCTGGGCGTTAAATGCTTGGAGCCGGCGAAGGACAGAGATAGAGGATGGATGAGAGGGCAAGGGGGGGCGAAGATCTAAGGGAGGAGGGGATAAAAGGGGAGGGGTGAGACCACACCCAAGAAAACCAAGGATAAATTCATGAGATTAAGCCTCCACAAACTTAGCAAGGGGGCATTCCATATTTCAATAGTAATATTGAGCCAATGGGAGATCTTCTGCTTCATTACGAAATGAATTTATAAGAGGGGGGGTCCCCATCTTGTTTATAAACACCTTGCGGGAGGGAAGCCCCGATATTGGCCATAGCATTAGCTGCACTGTTGTTTATCCGGAGGATATGCAGAGGCTCAAAGGAGTGATGCATAAGAGTTTTAACTTTGTTATATAGGCGACGACATTTAATTGCTCCCGAGGGGTATCCATTAATCAACTTGGAGATGACATGCTTGGAGTCTCCAAATAAAAGAACCTTGCAATAGCTTTTAGCCTGAAGAATCCGAAGACCTTGCAGCAGAGCCAGCCACTCTGCTTCGTTGTTGGTCTTATTCCCTAATCCCCAGGCAAAGGAATGTTCTATGTTTCCACCGGGGTCTAGAAGGACCCCCCCCGCACCTGCCACCCCTGGATTGCCTTTCGAGGCGCCATCAAAGAAGAAGGCAAAGATATTCTTTTCCCTGAGCCAACTCTGAAATTCTTTGCTGGAAACTCGTATCTCCCAGGACAGCAATCTACGAACTTTGACTGGACGATTAGAGAAATTGTTGGACTGAAGGAGGCTCCTTTCTCTGAAGAAAATTTTGCACCATGAGAGATAAGGCTCAGGAATGGATTCCTGAACAGGAAGACTGATATTGCTAGAGGCAAATTTTTCTATTGTCATTCCTATGGTTTTGGCCGCAATTCTTGCTGGAGTGGACTTTTGTTCTTTAAAAATGATCCTGTTCCTGGCCAACCATAGCTGCCAACATAAATTTTTTGGGATGGAAGCCCAAAGACGACCCAGAATAGGTTTACTGCTTAACGAACCTGGAAAATAATTGTTCCAGTCTTTAAAGAGATGAGCTGCGTTGTCAGGGAAGCGCAGAGCCATACCTTGAGGGAGGACTGATCCCCAAACTAGGAGAGAGATTTTGCATTGAAAGAATAAATGAGACGTGCTCTCTTCTTCTGTATTGCACAAGGGGCATCGAGAGGGCCCAATTATGCCCTTTTTCCTTAATTTTTCTGCTGTGAGAAGCTTGTTGTGACATAGCAGCCAAATGAAGCTATTTACCTTGGGAATACAATCTGCTCTCCACACCTTCTTCCAAAGCCGGTCTGCACCATCCTGCTCCCTGGCAATTCTTTTGTAGCCTTCTTTGACATTATATTTCCCCGTATCCCCCCAACCAAGGCGATCCTTCGCTGCAATTCTTGAAGGGGACATTCCATGGAGGGAGGTAAAAATAGAGTCAGCCGCTGCTTTCAACGGAGCAGGGGGGGAGAGCTCCTTCCAACCTGCCCAATTCCCTTGAGCGTCCCAAAGAGAGAGATCGTGGAGGGTGGAAATTCCATGTTCGCTCGCCCATTTAGCAAGAGGGGATTGCCCAGGCAAGGAAGAGCGTGGAGGATGTCCCAGGATTTTGCTTTTCCAAATATTAATCCGTTTCCCATTCCCCGGAATCCAGAAGCAGTTATCTCTGATTATGCTGAGGGAAGTTTTGCAAAGTTGCCAGAGGGTGGTTCCATTGCCCTCCCAATCTCTGTCCAACATTTTTGACCTTGGTTTCCTGATGTACTTTCGCCTAATAACTTCCTTCCACCATTATTTTTTCCCTGAGACTAATCTCCAGACCAATTTGGCTCCCATAGCTCTGCTCATCTGTTCTGGGTCTCTGATGCCAAGTACACCCTGATTTCTGGCTTGCTTGACCATATCCCATTTAACCAAATGGAATTTTTTGGTCTGAGTTTTGCCTCCTTGCCATAAAAATTTCCTGATTTCTTTACATATGCTATTCATGACGTTTTTGGGAGCAAGAACCATAGAGCTGGTATAAATGGGATAAGAGGATAAGATTGATCGAATCAGAACAGTCTTCCCGGCTAGATTTAGCCATTTCGACCCCAACGCCTGATTTTTAGCTTTGATTTTTTGGATGATAGGAGTCCACATTGAGGAGTTCAAAAGTTTTTTAGCTATAGGGATGCCTAATTAAGTGAAATGGGTCCACAAGGGGTTGACTTTAATTTGCAAGGTCTGAGAGATACGGCTGAGGGTAGCTGCAGGGCTATTCCAGCCATAGATTTGACATTTGCTCAGATTAATAGTACTTCCAGAGGATTGTAGGAAAAGATCAAGAGGGGAGAGGATATTCCTGGCTATTTGAATAGAGGTGATGCCCAACAGAGTGGTGTCGTCTGCAAAGAGGGCGTGGTTGATTGGGGGGACTCCAGATCTGAAAGATAAGCCGGGGAGGAGGCCTTCAGCTTGAAGTCTATTCAATTTTCTGCTGAAAGACTCGGCTACCAAAAGATAGATGAAAGGAGAGAGCGGGCAACCTTTCCTAACACCACGAACGGCTTTAAAGAAAGCTGAGGGTCTTCCGTTTATGAGAGGAGCTATCCAAGGGGAGGTGATACAGGCTTGAACTTGCTTGATGAAAGTGTTAGGAAACCCAAGTTTTTTGATAACCACGATGATGAAGGCATGTCTTAATCTGTCGAAAGCGTTGGCCAGGTCCAGTTTGATGGCCATTCCTGGTTCTCCTCTTTTGTTACTAGAGTGTATGGCTTCCTGAACAAGGAGAATATTATCACTTATTTTCCTGCCTGAAATGAAGCCTCCCTGATTTGGGGAAATGAGACGAGGGATAATCTGCTTGAGTCTCATGGACAACACTTTGGAAAATATTTTGTACGAGGCGTTGCATAGAGAGATTGGACGGAATTTTTTGATGGAGGTGGGGTTGGGTTCCTTCGGGATCAAGGCCAAGAAGGTAGAATTGGTAGCCCCTCCCATGTTTCCTTTTGCCATCCAAGAGATGAGACGCATCAGGTCTTTCTTAATCAAGTGCCAAAAGATTCTATAAAACCAAATGGGGAAACCATCTGGGCCTGGAGCCTTGTCTGGGTGAAGGGTCCAAATAGCTTTCTTGACCTCTTCCTCCGAAATGGGGGATTCAAGCCAAAGCCGATCCTCTTGACTAATGAGAGAAGGGATGTCAGAGACCATTGACTCCATAACATGAAAACGGACTGGTTCTTCATTCGTGTACAATTGCTCAAAGAAAGATCTTACCTCATTGCTGATGGCCGCTTGTCCTTGTATGAGAGAGCCGTCTTCTGCCTTCAGTTCCCGCAAGGTGTTCCATCTCTGCCTATCTTTACATTGGTATTGAAAGTATTTAGTATTTTGATCTCCCCCTTTGAGCCAAAGAAGGCGGGATCGAAGGCTCCACCCTTCCTCTTCCTGCCTTAATAATTTCTGCAGGGTTGATTCCATCTCTATCTCCTTGGCGAAGTTCTCTTTGGTGATCTCGCAGGTTTCCATTTCTATTTGTAGGGATTCCATGTCATTGATTATTTGCTCCTTTTGCTGAGCTGGGTCACGATAATGGTTCTTTACCCACAGTTTTAAAGCCACCTTGACCTTCTTTAACTTTTGTTCCCAAGCATACGCTGGGGAGCCTGGAATGAAGCAACGCCAGGCCTGAGAGATGATGTCGGTAACGCCTTTCGAATCCAACCAAATTCGGTTGAACTTGAATGCCAACGGCCCCAGATTTTCCACGGGGGGAAAGAAAAGACTTATTGGCTTGTGATCAGAGACAGAGGAGCACAAAAGCTTAGTCTCCGGGTAGGATCGAAGGAGGTGAGTGATTACCAAGAAATGCTCCAATCTAGCCGCGATATGGCCGGGTCCCATCCGTCTATTACTCCAATTAAATGTACCATTTTTGGGTTTAATATCAGTGAGGCTCCAGAGTGAGATTAGGTCCTCCATCCTTTCCCCATAGGGGTCTCTGACTTTTGTTCCTCCTCTTCGCTCCTCAGGTGAGATTGTGACATTAAAATCCCCAGCGATATAGCAAGGGAGAAGCTTTTTATCATCAATTTGGTCCTCCAGGGAATCCCAAAATTGATCCTTCTGGGCGTTCAATGTTGGGCCATACACGTTCCCCAACCAAAATTTTTCCTGGCTGTCAACATTTTCCATCTTTATGAACATCCAGTTTCTATTGTCTATTGCAGAGAGCATTTTAAACTGATCCTTGTTCCACCAGCAAAAGGAGCCCCCCAGAGGCGCCGTTGGCATCGATGGCCAAACCTGTTCCTTTTGGCCATACTTTCTGTAGTATTTCCACACTATCTACAGCAGATTTTTTTGTCTCCTGGATAAGAAGAATGGAGGCAGATTCCATTGATTTTATTCTCTTAATAACTTCTATCTTTTGAGAACCCCCCAGGCCTCTACAATTCCAGGAGACGACTTTCATTATTTCCTTTGTTGTTTAAGAGCCTTTTCTCGCTCTTTTTTCTCCTCTTCTTGGCTAAGAAGGTATTTGCTTGCTTGCGAGGTCTTAACAAGAAAGTCTAGATTGGTCTGCTTCCCTGCCGCCTTTTCCCTGGCAGCCTCTTGCTCTCTTATGATTCTATTTGATTTCCTACCCTTCCGGGATGTCGGTTCTTGTTCTTCTATCGAGTTGTCTGAGGTATCCTCTGAGCTAGCTTTGGCCTTTGACCTTGTTATTGAGCCCTCAACTAACCCTTCAGATGTTTGGGCTGGGACTTTCCCCACCATCGGCCCCCCATTGCCCTCTTCCATGACTTCTTTTTCCTGATGTTGCGATACTGAGTCCAGGGCTTCTTTTTCCTTCGGCTGGGTCGTGACCGGAATAGCTTCATGAGCCTCTTCCTCTGGGTTTTCCTCCTCCAGAACTTCAAATCTATTTCCGGAGGTGCTCTTTGCTGGTTCATTTTGCTGTTTTTGAACCTTGGCGGTCTTCTTTCCACTTGCAGTATTTCAGCCCTCGCTAGCCGCGTTGTCTGGAAGAGTTTTATCAGGTTTATTCGGACAGGACTTGGAGAAATGGCCATATTCATGGCAATACTTACACTTAAAGGGGATTTGTTCATAATCCACGGTCTGCAGGTGATTCCAGCCGTCAATGGAGAGGTTGATGGACTCCGGCAAACCTTTTTCAAGATCGACTTCCACGCAAATACGAGCGCAAGAGAACATTGGGGCCTTTGGCTCAGATTTATCAATATACCTGCCTAGGGTGTTCCCTATATCTCGAAAATCCTCATCATTCCAGTAGTGAAGAGGGAGATGGGGGAGCTTGACCCAAATGGGAACAACTTTAGGGATGTCTTTTTCTGGGTTAAAGGACAAATCCCATTTTTTTAGGTACATACCTCTTAGGCCCATGAAATAAGGCCCATTCCTGAAGATCAAATCCCGATCCTCCTTTTTTTCAAAAAGGAAGGTGAAATACCCTTTCCCGCAGAAGATTTGTTGAACTTCCCCCTGGATTAGGGTTCTCCAGTTTTTGTTCAGCCATACCTCCATAGAGCGAGGGGACGGCCAGAGACCAGTAAACAAGCCAATGAGGCCTTTTTCCGACAGGGTTACTGCTTTCCTCTTTGATGCGGTGGAGCTGAGCTTAACTTTTGGAACATCAACTCGCTTAACAAAGCGAGAGGAGGAAGCCGCAGCAGGCTGAACGACAGGCTGAGAGGCAACGATGGACTGGAAACGCTCCTCAAACGCGTCAGGGTCAGGCGGATCCATTCAGGCTGCCGGCAGGGCGGAGGCCCCTAGGCTGAGGACGACGACGGCTAGGGTTTACGGAGCTTCAGAGCGCAGTTTTTTTAACTGAATATTGTAATCTCTTAATATTAAAATTGACCATAATAAAGATTTAAAATTTAAATAAAAGATCAATATAATATAAATAGAAAATAGGAGAGACAAATGTAATACACATGTCAAAACATGGTGATTTTCACACAAAGCATCATAAGCTTGTCATTGATGTAAAGTTTCAAAAATATTACATAATCATTCAATTGTTAAAATAATTTTTCATTCTTTAGGATTCATTTAATTAATCGATGAGAAGATTGAATAAGTCAAATCCCTTTATTCATCATTATTTACAAAAGTGAAAAATGAAAGGTCTAAGTTGTACAGTTTTGTGAGAATAATTACAACATCAGTGAGTTGTGTTCAGAAGAGTGCAAAATTATGTATGACTAAAATCTCTTACTATTCGTTTTATGTAAACATTTCATCATTATTTATTTATTCATAGTAAGAGAAAAATAATCGAAAATAGATAAAAGGATAATGAGTACTTCCCTAAATGACGATTCGTTTTCATCCTGAAATTTACACACCCTTTATTAACTGCACATTTATCGAAAATGAAGCAAAATAAGAAAAACAAACTTAAACTAAATCTAGAATTACTTCTAAACTGAATATGTATATATGTATAATCAAATATACAACATGAACTAAGTAAAGTGAAATAACCAGTGAAACCAACGAAACATTTCTAATTGTACAAGAATAATATGTTCTTCTAATAATAACCAGAAATAATATAAAATAAAACTAAAACAAAATCTATCATCCTTACCATTTTAAATTCTATTTACATGTAATGATAAGACATGTTTACCAGTTTCTGAAAACTTTTTGAGATAAGAATTTTCGAACCACTCTGCAATTTTGTCATGAAACTTAGAATGCAAAGTATAATCTAAAAATATGAAATCCATACGTGGCAAACCTATCTTAGAAGAATCAAATGGACAAATCAAATTGTTAACATTAGTCACACTAACATTTGAAAGAATTGGTTTCAAATATAGAATAGGATCATGAAATGATGTAATAGGTGAATGAACAGGTAGTGGCGTAATATCGAAAGAAGTAATCTTGTTAATAGAGTCTATTGCTAAAGGTGAATCAATTAAAGAAGATGCAAGGTTTTGGTGATCACAAGTTATAGAAAACTTTATGACAAAGATTTTATTTTCACCAATAAAATTAGATCTCCCATATAAATGATTTTGATGAGAACAAACATTTTTAGTTTCAATAAAAGTTGATGTGTTGATCTCATCAAAAATTAGTTGACTATAATTATCTTGCAATAGATCCTCATTCTTTTTAAAAGATTGTATCGAATGATGATCTAATAATAAAAGATGTCTCAATCTCTCATATTCATGTTTAATAAGAGAATCATCACTATTAGATATCTCATAGAAATGCAATTTTTGATGCCACATAGTTAGATATTTCGAATGGAATATTATGCATATCAAAATCAGAAAATAAATAAGGATAAATAAAATAGTAAGAATTAGAAATGAGGAAATTAAAAGAATCTCTCAACTTAGAAACATCATTAATATATTTCTCTCTTATTACTTGATTATTTTGAATAAAATTTGGTGATGTACCTTTCAGCATTTCATATGAAATTGATTTGAGATCAAGATCAATTGATAATATTTCATGTGAATCAAAAATTTTATTAAGATTTTCTTGAAAAAGATTAATCTCTTTTCTCGGATAACATTTAGTCGAGTGATTAAGATTCATGTCTTCTTCTTCGACTTTTTCTATTGAATTGTCAGAACATATAAAGTTATAATTAACATATTTGTGTTCATTGATAATTGAATCGAAAGAAGAATTAATACAAAAATCAGAATACGATGAACATATAGTTTGATTTATAATTAATTCATCTTGATCTATTTTCATAATAATAGAATCTGAATCTTGTTATTCGTTAAGACAATCAACTTCCCTATCTGTACGAATAAATTTATCATGAATATGTTCTTTCTCACTTGATTCATTAATGTTAGTATAGGTTCAAGATTTTGGATAAAAGAATTATGACTTTCTCCTTTGAGAGGAGAATAATGATCAGAAGAAGTTGGCACTTCTTCTACTTCGATCTTCTCACCTAGGGGTTGGGTAGAACTTATAAAAGTATATGAATCAATAATAGAGGAGGAAGTTTCTTGGAAGATTAGTGAATTATCATCCTTTTGACAAACATCTTGATTTTGTTGAATAAGAGGAACTTGAGAGTTGAAAACAATATTTAAAAGATCAGATTCAGAAGGTAAATCAGTAATATGAAATTTGCAAAGAATATGAGTAAGCCTTACTGAAAATTCTTCTGAAGACTCACCTTTCTTCCTCCGAATAGCCTGCAATTCACTGCAACTTTTATTAGAATTATAATCCTTGAATGTGTCTAAAAGTTCATGTGTGAATTGAAACCATGTAAAAAAGAAATTAGGTGGAAAAGTTTCCAACCAACATTTGATTCGTCCTTTGAGAGTAAGGGAAACTAACCTGCAAGTAGCATTAAGATCAACAATATTATGTTTGTTACATTTACATAAAAACTTCCCAAGGTGTTCTCTTGCAAATATATCGCCTTCACCATCAAATTCAAGTTTTGACAAGAGGTTGATTGTCTCATTGGGAATATTAACCAATGTAAAATTAAAAACGGATTCCCAAACAAGAATTTGGGCATGATCCATGAATGATAAACAATCAAGATTAATTGACTCTTCAAATGGCTAGCTTGTCGTCTAACCAACCCTTAAGCATATATGTGACGACTAAGAGCATAAAATAATAAAACTGAAAAACAAGAGCTAGAGGAAAAATGGTTATCAAAATAATTGAAAAAATAAAAATAACCACTTGTTTTACCTCGGCCCTCCTTCTAGCGCCATTTGTTGGCCTGATTTTCTGACTTGGGCCAACTAAGGAGAAATAGTCCACACAAATCGCTTAAAACAGCCCTCGGTGTGTTTGGAATGACTAAATATCGCAGGTTATGGTCTCCTGCTACCAGCTGAATTTATCCTCTTAAGGAGAATATAAAAACTCGGCAAAATGTATCTTATGTTAATCTAAAGTTTATTTAATCCTAATATCAATTCTTAAGTTTAAATCGTCCTAAAATTGTTTTCTTAATGAAAGTCTGTTGTTTTGTGTTTTATTTTTCAATTTTTAACTGAAGAACTAATTTTAACTTAAAACTAACTAATCTAATTAAATCCAACATAATAATTATCTAGAACAAACTAAAATTATGGATTAAAACTAAGTGACTACCCTATCTGAGCTGAGAACAACTTTTGAAGGCTAGATTAATTATCAATTAATCATTAATAATAACAAAGAGAAGAATAATAATAATTCAGACAAAAATATCAGAATTACTATTATAAGAACTACTTTGTTGAAAATGTACAAAATAGAAAAAATTAAAATAGAAAAAACTATTTTAAAGTTATTCTGCAGTGTTTTTGATAATTAATAACTAATGTTCAATATCAAATATTTGAATTAAAATTTATTTTAATTCATGAAAACATTGTTAACATACAAATGCTATCAAAAATAAATATGAAATGAATTATTACTAAACCATAATCATCAATAAAAATATTGAATAAAAAGACTAAGTAATACTTTAAATAAAATATTGTGTGAAAAGAGTATACTTTCAGATGACAAACACAATCATATCACAATACAATTGCATGAGTGTTAAACTAAGAAAATAATATATCGAAATATGTATCCAAGTTTCAAAAACCTGTAACAGAACACTGATACCAATTTGAGAAGTTTCGGTAACAATCATCCACGAAGTAAAATCTCCAGCAAAATAATTCAAACCAGAAAGTATGTATTTCAATTTCAATAAGTCTTTTCTCTATTACTCCCTCCTCGAATATTAAGAGAAACAAAAATTGAATTTTTTGGGAAGAAATTCCCTCTAATTCTCCCAACGTTCTCATGGCAGTGTCTCCTCAATTCTTCTCCTTCAAAGCAAAGTTTACAGAAAAGAAAAATGATTTCCGAAGACAATAAATTAATCTCCAGATCTCTAGAGAAACGCCCCCCTCCTTTTAGCAATCTCTGCTCTAGTTTAAATAGGCAAATACAAACAAACAGAGAGTTGAGAGACGAACTGACTCTCCTTGCTGGCCACAACTTGAAAAAACGTGTTCAAAGAACCCAGAAAATATCCCAAATTATTCACTCTTTTCAGTAAATTCCTTGCGATTATGGTAAATGGGTATCTTCTAGGAAAAACCCATGTTTTGGATTTTGTTATTTCGTCCTAGTTTTCCCGCAGTTCGCTGCAGAAAATCCTCTCCGGCGGGAATCTGACAATTTTCTATTTCTTCATGTAATAATCAAATTAAAACCTGCCTCTTGGTTGATTCCTGATTGAGTTTCATAAGATGATATCCACTTTTACCCCGTTCATTTTTGAAACTTCATTCTCATATTCAATCCATTAATTCTTCATTTTCTTTTCCATGAAACCTGCATATGTCAATAAATATTGGTGAAGAAAATATAAATAAATAAAGAATGGAGCAAAAGAATCGTTGCTAAAGGTAAATTGACAAGTCAAAATAAATTATATCTTTAAACTTCATCAATTCACAATAGGTGTAATATTGATCGGAATATTTACTTTTAACCGAGGCACCTATGATAATGGATGACCATTCCTTTTACCAATATACTGTAATGCCACGCCCAGTAAACACGATTCAACATTCTGACTTGGGTCAAGTATTTTGTCCATTAAGAATTACTTTGATGATTAAACATTTATTCTATCAATTACACATAGAGAGATACGGAAGGTGGGATTGGCCTCCTCTTTTCTAGAATATAGAAAAACAAATTGAAAATTTTATTCAACCAACTTACGCATGGCATTAAATGATTTTCTAGAATCATATTTAGCAGTCATTATCTTGTGATTCAAGTTCTTGGCTACGTGGTACTTTAATTCAACACTCCATATACTAACCAAAATAACCACTTAGTAAGATGGCATATGATACTGATCCGAAGAGTTAAAGCTTTGGTCTTTGTGAATCTGTGATTTGTTAGATGAAACAGTTGTTCACTCTCTAATGCAGTTTCTTATTTCTTAACAGTTTTCAATAAATTATGCAATGTCGTGGGAGCCCATAGTAGCAATAATAAACTTATCTCTCCACATTAAAATCATGATGAGTTCAAACATGGCCTCTTTTCTATATTGATAGCATTCTCCTTCAACTGGGCGACATACGATGTTGTGAAAACTGAAGGAATAGGTATCCATGACTATACAGACATGGTAAAACCCTAGACTCATTCCTTCGTGCGAAATTGCACGTCAAAGAAAGTTCATGTATCTACCAAACGTTTGATATGACTCAAGATTATTGCCGTATAGTGAAAACATGATGAATTATAAAAACAGCTGACCTGATAATAATTTCAAAATATATACATGGAACAAATGTCAAGAGGAATTCATTCGTGTTCAACATCAATTAATTCAACTCAAGATTTGGCAGGTAGAACTTATACGTAGAAACTGGTGTACTATAAGTAATCTCTTGTTCACGAAATATTATATTTCATAAAGTTTTATTGAATCAAATGAAAATATAAACCAAATCTTTCAAACCTAATTCATAATGATTCAAATAATGATTAAGTTAGGCCAATTCAAAGTAGCAAAATAAATCCATAATATGAAATGTTAATTCAAATTATTAAGCCACTATCATAAACTAAGTCAACCACTTTCAATTTACCATTATGATCATAACACAAATATTTTGCATTTGATAATACGAAATAAAATCAAAGGTAATTTTTAAAATGCTAAGTTTATTTATTTACAAAATTTAAAACATGGCTTATATATGACCATTATAATATGAATATTCACTAAGGGTTAAAATAAATTATTCAACCCTAAGCAAATATATATAAACATGTAACTTAGTCATAGAAAATAATATCTTAATCATCATCAAAATTTCAAAAAATAAAAATAAAAGAAACTAAAATAGAAAACAAAAATGAGAAATAATTAAATCTTGTTCAAGCAGTGTTAATCAAATAATAAAGATAAGCAGTGAATCGATTTATAAAATCATTCAAAATAGTCATGAAAATTAATTTCATTTTAACAACTGCTAGAATAATCGATTTGTAAAATGACCAGCTTGAATTTAAAATGATTCCCTAAACTTACTTTGATCATTAAATCCCTTTCAATTAAGAGTACCTTTAGAATCAAAGATTCTGAAGGCACTCTTAAATAATTTTTGTGACAAATTATAAAAGATAATTGATCAATTTTATTCAATCAAAGTAGAAAAAATTTGAGAGGGTTGTTTCCTACCAACATGCCTGTGACCACTTTCCCATGATTTCGTCACATGTCAACACTTCCATGATGACACTTCATGAAAGTCACTAAAAAAACACCTATATTGGAGAACCCATATCTGGAGTTCTGTAACTTCATTTGACCTCCTCTCTGCACCGTTGGAAAGGTGTTTGAGTCAACTAAATACGTGTGTGCCCTAAATACGTGACTATTTACATTGCAACCCACGTGTACCTCCTGCACACGCGACTGTTGTTTCTGAAACCCGCGTGTTCATCTTGTAGATGTAAAAAAAAGAAGTTTATCGAAATTTGGGTAGTTTGGGTAGTTATGTAACTGACTCCTTCAGTTGTAATTGATCCTATCCTCGCCCCTAACTCTTCATAACACCATATAATAGAGGGAGGAGGTCCATGAGAGGGGACTTGAATCTTTGCATTGTTATGCTGGAGGAATTGGGACTCTCTTTGCCCACACCTTTTCCCCAAAAGCTTTCTTCTTGTGTTGTAGAGCTTGGAGGCTGAGTTCCTTGGAGAAGAGAAGCAGCAAAACCAGATCAAGGTTTCATGAGGTGCCCAACTTGAAGAGAAGTTATAGTTGTACTTGTTTTCATGATTAATAAAGATGTGATGTTCTTCTTCTTCCCAAATCATTGTTTAATGTGTAATTGAATCTATTTTTATGATCATATGATGATGTTAGTCAGATCATTATTTCATGTTTATTTGATTACCATTACTTTATATGTGGTCATATTGGTTTGAGGAAGGTATAATTCGTTTTGAAGGTCTCTTGGAGCAAGAGGAGCAAGATGAGCAAGATGAGGATTGAAGGGCTGCTTGGATCAACCTTCACTGGGCTAAGGTATGAACCATTCCAATCTCTTATCTTGCTTATATATACTTGAATAACCATTTGAAACTCTGTTTCAACCCCAGTACGTTGATGGCCTCTTAAACCCTAGCCATAGGAAACTTTCCTCTACAACAGAACTAGCGACTTCGTCGGGGAGAGCCTTGTCTGTTTTTGTTTTCTTTGTATTTCTTCCAGTATTTTGCAAGTTTTTAGGTCCTTCTTTCCAGTTAGAAACACCTTTTCAGTTTGTTAGTACACCTCCCTGCCTTCCTAAGGCAGTTTTGGCTTTTTTTTGGCCTTTTCCCACCCATATGCGAGTTGCATAGTAAACAGTCGCATGTCTGGGATTTACACATGACTTTCTATACTGTCAACCTGCATATGATACGCGACCTATCATAAGGGAAACTTTTTGTGTGCCCCTTAAACAATGTTTTTCCTCATTTTGTGGTTTTTTCTTCTGTTTAAGGGTTGTTTGGTAGGTCTTTTGGGGTCCTCTACAGGTGCATGAATCCAAGGAGTTAGTGTCATCCCTTTTGGTTGTTATTTATCTATGTGGTAATTATTTTTGTAGCATTAGGGTTTTGTCTTTGCTCATTCTCCCCACCCCTTTGCTTGGTTTGATTGTTGGCTTATGTTTCTGGTCAGGAGTCTGTTAGTAATCTTTGTCTGAACTTAGAAACTTATTGGTCTTTGTTTCCTTCTTCTTTTGTTGGTTCACTTCACCGTTCGAAAATAGTTGACTCATCTCTTATGCAAGCCTTCCTTCCAAGTAGGGTTTATACTGAATTTAGGGATTTCTAGAGTTTGTTTGGTGGTTGTATAGCAGATTTCCTTTTGCTTTGTTCTTGTTATCTGCATAATTTTGTTTATAGGTAGTTTTTCTTTTGGATTTATAAAAGAAAAAGAAAAGGAACATATATTTGTTTAATATGCATGTAGATTAGGGTTTTTTCTTCAATGCACTGCATATCATTCAATTTTGAAAAAAAAAATTGTTCTTTTGTGGCTTTCAAGTTTCTATTTGAAAAAAGAAAGAGAATAGTTTTTTCTTTTTGCATTTCATTTCTCTTTGCTTATTCATTTTGTTTCAACTTTGATTCAAAACAACACATAATTTTCACGCCATTTTCCTCTAACTAAAAACAACTTATTAAAAAGAATGATATAATTTAAAAATTATTAGTAAGTTTTCTTTTTTAGGCTCCTACACCAACTATCTTAGGCTAGACTTGTGGATTAGGAAGTTTCAACTCTCCACAAGTATTTGATTTCAGATGTAGTTGTCCAATCACTAGGTAAATTCTCTTCTATGTTGATTGTATCCAGGAATATCCTCTTAAACAGGAGTTAAACACCAGGCCACGTAAGGACCTGGACTGAGGAGATAACCCTCTGATTCCTTTTTCAAGCGTAGACCAATATTTTTGCGCATCTGGGGACTTATGTCAATACCACCTATTAGGACCCATGTGGTGCCGGTGTGGATAGGGTTTCGGGCTTTGCTACCCTGCTCATGTGTACGAATCAGGATTACAATTGTCCCCCCAGAGTATCAGTATAGTTGTGGTAGCCTTTAGTCTCTTTGACATCTAGGGTTCATACACAGGTACACCAGAAGGATATTTCTGGTTGACCTTGGACGGGCTTGGAAGGTAACACCGGTAGAAGGTGTGGGAGGGTGGTGGGTGATTCCTCCACTTGTGCCTAAGAAAATCTACAGGGACGCTAAGTAACTATCTATCAGCCTTCTTCTCGAAGGAATATCTTATACTTGTTTGTCTTTTTGGCTTTAGGAATTTCTTAGTGAGTGTTGTGTGGTTTGTCTGTACTTAGTTTGCCTTCAAGTGTATGCTTTGTACTTTTGGTTTTCTGTCAACCTCATACTTTGTCTTATTGTTTGAAACTATGGCTAACACCCATTTGAACACCAACCAAGAGATCCCCATGCTGAGAACTCCTTGTACTATTCCTCTCACAGGGAATGTTGGTGTACCTTTGATGGCCACCCTGAATCTACCTCGATTCACCCTAGGGATACCGGTGTGGTTTTTTTCCACTCCAACTGTCCTAAATGCTCCTAATTCTTCTCAAGTAAGATCCTTATATCAAGGGCATCAAAACACTGCTTCCCCTTCACCTGTAGCTGCTTCTCCTCCTCCTTCTACCTCATGCGATGAAAGTACTGATACTAGTAATCGACAGCCTAAAAGGAGTAAAAGAAGGAAGAATAGGAAGAAGACACATAAGAAAGGGGGCACCCATTCAAGTCAAGTTGAAACTCACCACCCAACCTCTACAGTTCATGCTGGGGGCACCTATCTAACCTCTGCAGGTCATGTTGGATCTAAGCACTCAACTTCTGCAAGTCAAGTTGATCTTCACCATCCAACCTCTGTTGATAGTGCTGGTGGGATCCTGCCAACCTTTCCAGGTCATGTTGGATCTAGTCACTCAACCCCTATAGTTCATGTTGAGGGAACCCATTAAAAATCTGATGTTCAAGTTGAACCTCCCCATCCAACCTATGTAAGTCATGTTGGATCCATCCACCTAGCCTCTAAAGTTCATGCTGGGGGCACACACTCAACTGATACAAAGCATGTTGATCCTAATGGTTCAGGCTCTGTTTTTCATGCTGGTGGTACCCATCCAACCTCTGTAGGTTATGTTGGACCCAGTCTCTTAGCCTCTGCAGGTCATGCTGGGGGCAGTCTCTCAGCCTCTTTGGTTCATGCTGAAGACAATCCATTAGCCACTACAAGTCATGTTGACAGTGTTGAAAAGACTAACCATTCAAAACCCAAGCCCAAGTTTGCTTGTAAGCTTTGTGAGGGAGACCACCTTACTTATAAATTCCCTTCCATCACAGAGGTACGAAGAGTTTGGCTTCATAGTCCTCTTGTTTTTGAACATTCTAAAATTTTTCAGAAACCATCCTCTCTTAGACAGGATGGACCCAGTCACCCAGACTTTGGTGGTCATGCTGGGGGAAAACTCTCAACGTCTATAGATCATGCTAAGAGAAAATAGTTAGCCACTTCTAGTCATGTTGACACCGTTGAGAAAATTGGTCGTTCTAAGTGCAAACTTAAGTTCCCTTGTAAGTTATGTGAGGGAGATCGTCGTGAATCACTAGTGCCCTGCTATCACAGAGGTACGAAGAGTGTGGTTCGAGACTCAAGAATTTCCTTCTCTTGAACAACCTTTAGTTTCTCAACAACCTACTCAACCTTTGGTTGATCAAGTGGTCGAACCAATATCAAATTTGGTCGATCCCACTCTTCTCTCATAGAGTGATCTTGATGTGATTGAGCCAATTTCATATTTTGCCAATCCCACTCTCCCTTCAAAGAGTGACTTTCACGAAGAGGTTGAATCAATTCCATTTGTCGATCAATCCTACTCTTCCTTTAGAGAGTGAAGTGTCTGCTAGTCACATTTTCTTCACTTCCAGTTCAGAACTTACTGAACAAGGGGGAATTGAACTCGTTTCAGATCAACCCCCACCAAGGTCTCAGATTGCTTCCTTTGATTGGGATATCCTAGTTGAGTCACGCCTTCCTTCTAATGTACCTTTCCAGATAAAGGTCAAAGTTGAACCATACACGATTGCTCGTTGTATTGTTGATGAAGGAGCCTTAGTCAATACCTTGTGTGCTCGTGCTTGGCGAGGCATGGGATCTCCTAGCCTTGTGTCGACTACTAGTCAGTTACTGGCATTTGATAGAAGAACTAGTATAGAATTGGGAATTCTTTCTCGAACACCTATTACTTTGGGTGGGAATACTGTCTTAGTTGACTTCATGGTGATAGAAGACCCCTTGGACTTCAATATGCTCCTCGGACGTGATTATGGCTATGTCATGCAAGCTGTGGTGTCAACATTATTTCATGTGATGTACTTTAATCATGGTGAATAAATTGTCACTATTGATCAGTTGGATTTTCTTCATCCCTCTCCTGACCCAACTAGAGACCAGGCCTTTCCTTTATTGATTCCCAGTGTTTCTGTAGACACTACCCCACCACAGATGAGCTATGTGGCCTCATGTCCTTTCCGTTTAATTGCTACTAAGAAGCAACCTCTATTTTCATTCTTACCTTCTTGGGACTTGGTCCCAGCAGTTGACCAAGTGAGTCATCCTATACAGACTGTGGAGCTCGCTCTCCACTCTGTCAATCCATTTGAAATTTTAGACATGTGTCCTATCTCGATTGATATCCTTCCTTCGGATGAAGTCTTCCTAGAGTCTTTGATACAGTTTGACCTTATTTTGGATGTTGGTTCAGTTGTGAATAGTTTTAACCTTGATTTGCTTGGTAAGCTTGATATTTTTGTTGATCGATCTCCTTTTATTGGTCTTTTTGATTTTTTGGACTCTCCCTTCAAATAGCAAGTCAGTGATCTTGATGAGTTTGATTTTTCTTATGAATTATTCAACTACCATGATATTGAGTTTGTTCTTGTGGACTCTATTTCCCTTGTTGATTTTTTCTCTCCTTCTAAGGTTGATATTACTGATTATAAACCCTTGATCCTTGGTGCTATAGAATCTTCTTTGGCCTATTCTTCCTTGAATTTCCCTTTTGTAGAAGATAGCAAAGTCGCATGTGTTTCTACCAAAGTGACCCGCATTGGATCTTTTCTTTTGAGTATGATCCTGATGTTGTTGTTTCTTGGAGACATAATTCTAAGTTGGATTCACAATTATTTACTAGACTTGTCTTGTTATTCAAGATGTAATTGGATTTGCATGTGCCCTTCTCGCGCTTATGAACCTGATGTGGGATTCCACACTTTTAGCTCGTTGTATAAGCCCTCATATTTGCTCTCATCATCACTTAGCATTTTATCACTTTGCCTTTTCAACTTGACATCTTTTAACTTGAGGAGACATTCCCCGAGTGTCTTTATCCTGCTCATGTTCCTTGCATTATGCATAGGTTTGTTCCTTGCGCTTGGAACTAGTTTCACCTACCTATGACACTCGTCTCGTCGCATTTAGACCATTCTTTCTACTCTCCTTCGAGCTTGTTAAAAACAATAAGGAGGCCATGAGTTGACTTTTCCGGACTCATTAAAACTTCATGAGAAAGATATGGAGTTTTTTTAGGCCCAAGTATGACTCATCAAAATAGACTTGACTACGAAGTAAACTTGTCCATTCAGGCTCGTTAAGAATATGTGAATGGGCATCCACATTGGTGGTAGGTTGTTGCTTTTTCAGACCATGTGGAATAATACGAAAAAGGAGCACTCCCTTTTCTTTAGAATTGAGAAGAGGATTCTCAGGCATAGGTTTATCGCTTTTTCGGACCTGAGGGACTAAATTTACAGAAAAGGAGCGCCCAGTATAAGCTTAGTTTTCTCTTTTTCGTGATCTGGATCCAAACATGAAAAAGATTTTGAGTGCACTATATGTCTTTGTCATGCTCACTAAACCATAAAGAACAAAGCATCGAGTTTATTGTTTTAAGCCCCATTTCTCGTAATCAAATGGATCTTTCTGAGTGATCTTTCCTTCCTTCACACTCTAAAAATTAGGCTATATGTTGTTTTTGAAGGAGCATTGGGTGGGTGGTAATTTAACCTTTTTCGGACCTCCCTGACTAAGTACGAAAAAGGTGTGCCTTACTTATTCGCAAGCTAAGAGATTTCTTCTGTGGTTTTTTTTATACTTTTCCGGTCTCAAGAGACTAAATTGGATGAAAAAGTCCCCCCCTAGAGTCTTCTTTGGAGTTTTCAGACTCTCTAAACTATGAAAACACTGTCGAGCATTCACTAATTTTGGCTCGTAAAATCCACGAATAAGTGCTTTATCAAGCATTCTTCTATGTCTTCTTCGAGCTTGCCAAAAATGAAGAAGATCTTGAGTTTGCTTTCTTGGACTCGTTAAACCTATACAAGAAAGAGGGGAAGGGAAGTTCATTCACATGTATTTTACATCCTGGTAGCAAGTCTTGTTTCCTTGAACAAAGTACCAGTTTTGAGTCTATCAACAGTTGGGTCCTAATTTTTTTACCTTATCCCAATTCAGAGTTTCTTACTCCTCCAGTTGGTCTCTTTTCCAATTTTATGGGGAATCTATCAATGTCTCCTACATTGCAGATTTGTGTCGTTTGGTCCATTTGTGTCAAAATATGCATAAGTCACTTTTGTGTCGTGCTCACTTTTCAAGGATTAAACCTTTGTTGGCCATTCTGCAGTTGCCCTAACCTTTTGTGTCAGCCATTCCTTGGTATCAGTTCATTACATCATGTCTTCGGCGGTCCTTGTCATGAAATTCTGTACCAATTCCAGATCCAATTAGTCTCTGACTTACCTCATGTTGGATGATGAAGGATGCCTTAATTCCTTCCTTCCAACGGATCTCTTCCTATCGACTGCAACACCTCTTGCTCTGGGAATTAGATTTAGATTTTTATGACAGTACCTTGGGGATTGCAGTCATCAGTGGCAATTTCCCTCGCTATTGGGTAGTGGGCATACCTTAGTATCTCCTACTCGATGGATTATTCAAGTGTTTGACTTCAATTCCTTGTATTCACACTTGTTAGAATGTACTAGATACCTTGGGGACCATTTTCATTAATGGTGGTTTCCCTCGCGTTTGTTAACGGTTCTCATTATTGAGTGGTAATCAAATGCTTTCCTCCATGTTTGACTTCAACTCCTTTATTTGCATGGTTAGGATTCATACCTTTTGGGTGGTTTGGATTGAAGACCTTGGGACAACAGTAGCATCGTCATTTTTCTATTGCCCAAGCTGCACAAGACCTTGTCACATTTTATATGAAATTTTGCTAAGACATAGATCCACCTTGTATTCTTGTGGCTATGATCGATTGTTGAGCATCGATCCACCTTGTTCATTTGTGGCCATGAATCCTTTAGATTTGATATGACACATTTTTGCATATTGAGCGACCATGATAGTTTCATCACTTATACATATGTTGGATTCGCCTATATCTTTATGGTGATGATTTGTATATGGACTTGTATTTCCTAGAGATCAGTTTTTGTATGACATTTATCTCTCTTTCAGGTACCTTTGTTCGAGCCTTTTGATCTTGGATTCACTGCTCTCTCCATACTCAGTTGTTTCCTTTATAATGTATTTCGGCTATAATCTTCCCCTCTAACCTCATACATTAGGGGGAATCTATTATAGCTCAAATTGAAACATCTCTTCCTGTGACCACTTTCCCTTGATTTTGTCACATGTCGACACTTCCATGATGACACTCGATGAAAGTCACTGAAAAAATACCTATATTAGAGGAACCATATCTAGATTTATGTAACTTAGTTTGACCTCTTCTTTGCGTAGTTGGAAAGGTATTTGAGTCAGCTAAAAATTTCCAGAAGACACCAAAGTTTGAAAATTCCCAAAAGTACCCTAAAAATTAGATTTTTGATGTACACACGAGTTGCCTTAAGGAAACCCACATGTTGTACATGACTTGCTATATATAATACTCGCGCGTTCCCCAAATACGTGACTGTTTACATTGCAACCCATGTGTACCTCCTGCACACGTGACTGTTGTTTCTGCAACCCGCGTGTTTGTCCTGTAGATGTCAAAAAAATAAGTTTCTCGAAATTTGGGTAGTTTGGGTGGTTATGTAATTGACTTCTTTAGTTGTAACTGATCCTATCCTCGCCCATAACTCTTCATAACACTATATAATAGAGGGAGAAGGTCCATGAGAGGGAAATTGAGTCTTTGCATTGCTATGCTGGAGGAATTGGGACTCTCTTTGCCCACACCTTTTCCCTAGAAGCTTTCTTCTTGTGTTGCAGAGCTTGGAGGTTGAGTTCCTTGGGGAAGAGAAGCAGCAGAACCAGATCAAGGTTTTATTGAGGTGCCGAACTTGACGAGAAGGTATATTTGTACTTGTTTTCATGATTAATAAATATGTGATGTTCATCTTCTTCCCAAATCATTGTTCAATGTGTAATTGAATATCTGTTTATGATCATATGATGATGTTAGTCAGATCATTATTTCATGTTTATTTGATTACCATTACTTTATATGTGGTCATATTGGTTTGAGGAAGGTATAATTTGTTTTGCAGGTCTCTTGGAGCAAGAGAAGCAATAGGAGGATTGAAGGGCTACTTGGATCAACCTTCATTGGGCTAAGGTATGAACCATTCCACTATCTGATCTTGCTTATATATACTTGCATAACCATTTGCATCTCTCTTTCAACCCCAGTACGTTGATGGCCTCTTAAAACCTAGCCATTGGAAACTTTCCTCTACAACACTTGGGAATACAATATCTAAGCGGCTAAAGAAAAATTTAGGGTGTGACGACAAGCACCATCAGCAAAACCATAGAAGGCCATCTGATTTGGAGAATCCAAACACAGGATAAACAGTATTGAAAAGAACTCAAAACCATATTAAGTAACAAAAACCACACTAAAAGCCAAAAAATATACGTATATACAAGGCACTAACACAAAATATGACTTAATCATAGTACCTTTTTAGGTATAACCCATTGTGAGGTTTCCCAAAAGGTATGCCATCATAATCAACAAGCTCATAGGCCCCTTTATATAAGACTTTACTCACGACGAAAGGGCCATACCACATAGATTCACGCTTCCCTTGCCCAGGTTTGTCATGTTTATGATTGTAGGTCAGAACCAGATTTCCTTCATTAAAAACATGAGGTTGAACTGATTTATCATACCGAGCGTTGAGTCATTTTTTGTATGACCCATTTTCCAAGGCGACATCCCGATGAGTATTGTGAAGGTTCAAAAGATAAAGGAAATGTTCTGCTTCGGGAGAAGTCTTAGGTAGAAGCTCTACTGCGAGCTTGAGTGATGGAATTTCACACTCAATAGGTAGGAGAGCTTCCAGTCCATAGACTAACTAAAAAGGTGTAAATCTAGTTGTTGTTTTGACTGAAGTTCTGTAAGCCCAAAGTGTGGAGAAGAGAGTTAAGTGCCAATTGAATTTATGGTTTCCAAACATCCTACGAAGCATAGTATTCAAGACCTTGTTAATGGCTTCAACCTGTCCATTAGCTTGTGGGTAGTAGGGGGTTGATTTTTCATGATGAAAACCCAACTTGGTACTCAACTCAGCCATCATCTGATTATAGAAATGGGATCCATGATCAGTTACTATCACTTGTGGAACTCCAAACCTAGCTATGACATGATTAAATTGGAAGAGGGAGGCAGTCTTATCATCCTCTGCATATGTGAGAATTGCCTCAGCCCATTTTGTGAAATAATCCACGACTACAATGATGTAACCATGCCCCCTGGTTGAGGTAGGATTACAATGCATAAACTTAATCCCCCATTTTAAAAAAGGGCCAATTACAATGATGGGGTGTAACAGAGCAGGGTGCGTGTGCTTTTTTGGATAGAAAAGCTGACAAGGTGGGAATTTTTTAATTGCCTCATGACAATATTTGAATATTGAGGGCCAAAAATACCCAGCGTGAAGGATTTTCTGAGCTGTATCCAGAGTGGAAGTCATTCATGAATTGTTCAACCTCATCATGAGTAAGACATCCTCGAAGGATAGAGTCAATACCACACCGATATAAAGTGCCATTAAGAATGAGGTAATACTTAGCATGGTGATGAATGCGCCGACGATTGTCACGGGATAGATTGGGATGAAATCTTTGGGTATGGAGATATATGATCAAATATACATACCACAGGTCATTCGTGCTTATCAAGAACAAGAATTCATTCATAAATGAATCATTGGTCTCATTTTCCGTGATAACAAGGGGAAGGTCACACATCAATTCCAAAAATACCAAAGACTTCTTGGAAGTGGTCTTAGAAAATTTAAGATCAAATTCCTATAGGATGACGATCCAACGAGAATATTTTCCCTTTAGTACATGAC
Organism: Pseudotsuga menziesii; assembly: GCA_001517045.1. Classification (NCBI taxonomy): domain Eukaryota; kingdom Viridiplantae; phylum Streptophyta; class Pinopsida; order Pinales; family Pinaceae; genus Pseudotsuga; species Pseudotsuga menziesii. The sequence continues at coordinate 99,403 of LPNX010656531.1, forward strand.
GAGTGAGAATATAGTACACAGGGTTTTGATCTGCAATCACAGTAGTGGTGCGAAGTAAGACGTAGTGACGGAAATGTTGCAGAGCAATGACCGTAGCCAAGGGTAGCTTCTCCACATGTGAATAACAGGTTTCAGAGTCAAGAAGACTCTTACTGAGGTAATAGATCACATGTTCTTGGTCGTTTAGATGTTCCTGAACTAAAACCATACAAATGGTAGTAGTAGAGGTGGAAATGTAAATCATTAAATCTTTTGAATAATTTGGGGGTTGCAACACAGGTGAGTGTGTTACAGCATGTTTCAATTTATCAAAATATCTTTGAGCCTGATCATCCCACAAAAAGGGAGTGTTATTTTTCAAGAGATGCATACAGACATGTGTTTTCTCTGCAAAATTGCATACAAAACCACGAAGAAATTTTTCCTTCCCTTGCGAACTTTGGAGTTTGATAATATCTGTTGGAGGTGATAAGGACACGATAGCAGCAATCTTTAAGGGATTGATTTGAATTCCATCCCTAGAAAAAATGAAACCAGGTAAACGTCCAACTTCAACACAAAAAACACAATTGTGCAGATTGAGATGAATATGGTAATGACGACATCGAAGGAAAATGTGTCTAAGATGCCCTTAATGGTCTTCCCGCTACTGTGAATGAGCAGGTAGGTCATCCAGACATGGTTCCACTATGTGTTTTATATCATGAAAATCATACGACATATCTCGTTGGAAGGTAGCTCCAGCGTTCTTCAAATTGAAAGGTAGCTTCCGATAAGAAAAGGTTCCCCATGGACATATAAATGCTATTTTATGCTGGTCAGGAGGAAATATCTCAATCTGATTATAGCCGGAAAAGCCATCCAAAAAGGAAAAAATGACACTTCCAACACAATTATCGATGATTTGATCGATGTGAGGGGTAGGAAGATTGTCCTTTGGACAAGCTTTGTTTAGATCCCTAAAATCGATACAAACCCTAATAGTGCCCTGCTTCTTGGAAACAAGAACAATATTAGACACCCAATCGGTTAGAGGCATGGGATTGATAAAACCAACTTTCAAAAGCTTCTCAACTTCAGCTTTAATGGATGCAACTTTTCTTGGGTGGACCTGGCGAAGTTTTTTCCTAATGGATATTTCCTTCACGTATGTCTTGATCTCATGTACGACAATAGATGGATCAATACCGCCCATTTCTTCATAAGTCTAGGAAAAAACATCACGGAATTCCTTAAAGAGAGCTTGGTACTCTTCAATTTCCGTTGTTGAGAAATTTTGGCCTATGTGGATATGCTCGACAACACCTGGCTTAATCGATATATTGAGGGGAATTGTTTTGGTGATGTTGCATAAATTCCCTTCAGAATCAACACCTTGAAGTAATACAGGTGTTTGTGGATACTCGACTATATTGAAACTGATCAAAGAAACAAAATATGAATCTACCGAACTAGAATTAGGAAGAAACAATGATCAATGATGAGAGTCTTCCCATAAATATTCATCCAGGCTCATGATCTCCATAATAGACTCATTGGATGGAAAAGTATGTGAGAGATAATCTAAATTCAGGAGAGGGGAATCTAGCCAATAGGGAAAATGGTAAGAATATGATGCTACCAGATGATGGTCATATATGTAAGCATCAGAAACACACTGAATGACATCATACAGGGCTTCATGTGTACTTAGAGAAGATGATTTAGTAATATCTTTTCCTTTCGACATGCCCCCGGTCACGGAGGATATCATGTTTACCATGGAGGTTTATGTACTAGGAGGGCCAGTGCTGGATGGAAAAACTCCCATGACCGAATAATGTTTCAATAATCCAAATACTACAGACTAATAGGGAGGAGGTGAATTCCCTAACATAGGAACATTATTTGCCATGGGAGCAGTAATATTTCTGTGAGGAATAATCAAGCTGATCTATGGTCACAATTTTCCCTTGATGTGGGAATTAAAGCGTGCGAAAAACCGATGGTGCAATGACCTTCATAGCATAAAACCAATTACTTCCTAACGACAAGTTGTAATCAAGAGGGGCATCGACCACTTCTACCTAGATAGAAATGGTATTTCCCCCTAGCTCAATGGACAATGTCGGTAATATACCGTGGGTTTGAAAATCACGTCCATCGAAATCCTTAAGGGTGGTTGCGGACTTACTAGGCTCGAGGGAACCAATTGCTCTCAAGAAAGACATAGAAAAAATAAAGGTGGATGCTCCCTCATCTAAGATGGTACGATGGACCTTTCTACCCACCACTCTAGTAGCAATTTGAAAAGTGAGTTGATGGGATAGCCTCGATTTATAAGTTTCCACAATGAACATAATGATGGTGGAATTATTAGAATCGAAGTCTCCTAGGGATGACAACAAATTCTTGCGTTATGTAGGAAATTTTTGGAGGACTTCCAACGTGGACATAGCACAGGTGCTTGAGCTAAATCTTCAACAACATTATAAAATTGGGTAGCTCGAGCACTAGGATTGAAAACTTTTTTACGGATCGTACTCTTTGGGGGAAGCAAGATAGTGTCAAAACTAGGTTTCTCAATAGTGAGAGTACCATTACAAGGAGGTGTAGGAGAAGGGTTTCCAGGAGGAGTCTTCTTGGAAGAGGCACCATCAGCTTTCTTCTTAGTTTTTTTGTCGTACGTCTGAATTTTGGTAGTCAACGCAACTCTTTCGGTGGACATCATACGAATGTCTTCGGTAGAGGATGAAGGACCATGCGAAGACATATTGTCGACCATTTACTTCTAGGACGAAAAGGGGTCAGTCAACACTACTGGTTTGGGGTTTCTTTTCAAAAATTTACTTATATATTCACGACAATGACACTCTTTCATGAAGTGATCATCTCCACACAATAAGAAAGGATCCACTTAGCCTTTCATTTCAGTTTTGCATCATTCTCTGAGTTTGATGTTTTGGTGCTCTCGTGCTGATTTCTAGGTTTTTTATTCTTACCTTTTCCTTTCTTCTTATTGCTAGGTGATTGTGAGGATTGAATTGCATTGACCTCAGTGGAAACCATAGGAGTAGAAGTAGTTGTAGTTGAAGCACTCTGTGGTTTAGCAGGATTAGATGCAGATGAAGTTTGGATTTACCGATAACACCACCCACAGGAGTCTTTGCAGGTGGCTTAGTAGGGTCAGTGTTGGGATGAGGAGAATTAGGAATTAGATCGTATAAAGTTCTGTACTGAGAATAAAATAAGTCTAGTTATTGGGCCCGGTTAATAGCTTGCTCTTCCGTGACGACACCACCCATGGCCACATCTTGGGAAATAGGAAGAAAAAAGGGCTTGGTGGACCAGTAAGCCAAAATTTGATATGGAATGGGAGCCTTGATTAACCTTCGATGATTTCTCCCCTCATGGATGTGATATGATATGTGAGTAGAGGTATTTTTTCGAAGCGAGGTCAAGATATATGTACCAGTTTCATACCAGATAGGTAACTGGAAGTGAGTGCAAAAAACTGTTTTCAAAGAATTGAAATCCACAAATGAATGTTGTGGAAGTTTGATATACCATTTTTCATCTGTGATGGTCAAATCATCCATAAGGGAGTTGGATGAACACCTAAAATGGAAAGTCATCACATGATTCTTGGGATCTTCTCCTTGTTTTCCATCAAATTTTGGAATATATGATGGAAGTTTGACTGGGATGGTAGGCCAAAAAAAATCATGTTGAATGGGGTCATTTATCAACTTGGATAAGTCAGGAAAATCCAATGCAGCTAAAAACGGAAGTTGTCGGTTGGGTTGTGGGTAATTATAATATTGATAAGGTAAAGACACCCCTATAGGACCATAGGTATGTTGAGGTTGGCCATAAAACCCAACAAATTGTTGCTGGTTGGGAGCATTTTGACCCATAAAATGTGGTTGCATCTAGTAAAGTCTGGCTTAAGGTCCGTAAGTAGATTGATCCCATTGATTGGGAACTCCTCCAGGATAAGGGACATATAATGGATTATTGTACTATGACCTGATAAGGTATTGATTACCAATGTTAGGCTATTGTGGAGGGACCCAAGATGATGTAGGAGGCTGTGAAGAAGAACCAATAGGACCAAAACCAGTATGACCACTGGGTCCACCAACTAAAGGGGGAGGGTGTGAAATATTATGTAGAATAGGTACATAAGATCCTCTAGCTGTCTGGGATGTGGGAGGGACAAATTGAATTCCAACGCTCAACAAAACTATGGGAGGAATAGAATCTCCTCTCATATGTGAATTCAACAAAGGATTCTGAACTGACTGAGGCACTCTCGAAGGAATGGCAAGTCTAGACACCGTAGGTGCAGGTGGATGATTGGTTGGAACGACATATTTAAAATATCACTTAAAATATCATATTTAAAGTATGACCTACCTAAAATATCACTTGGTAAAAGGTAGGGAAAATGTCTTCTACAGTTCTGGGTAAACTCCATAGTTGAAACATTCGCAATAGTAGTGGTATCGAACTAAGAGATAGCTTAACGAAGGGAAATTTCCCAAAATGGCGTATTAGGTTCAAATATAAGAGATACCGTTTCATTAGGATGAAATTGATTAAGCCCAACTCCAAAAGGATTTGGGATGACAAAAGAGGCATTGTGAGAGGAGGGTTTCTCCAATAATGGTGGTCCTAATAGGTTTGTCAAGGGAGCATTGGGAGGAGGTGATTCAACTACTTCCTCTTTGACTAGAACTCCTTCCAGTTCTAGCATAGAAGCACTACCTGCCTCAAAGTTGTTCTCCATGTCTCTTTCCATGGGAGGTTGAGTCGTAGGATTCAAAAGATTTTTCGGTGATAATCCTTGTAACCGATGGGACCTCCTCCATAGTGTTATAGCTCAAAATGACACATCTCTTCCTGTGATCACTTTCCCATGATTTTGTTGTATTTCGACACTTCCATGACGAATCTTCATGAAAGTCACTAAAAAAAAACCTATATTGGAGGACCCATATATGAAGTTTTGTAACTCCATTTTACCTCTTCTCTACACCGTTGGAAAGGTATTTGAGTCGGATAAAACTTTCTACAAGACACTAAAGTATGGAAATTCTGAGAAGTAACCAAAATGAGAATTTTTGATGTATACACAAGTTGCATTAAGGAAACCCGCGTGTTGTACGCGACTTGTTCTATATGATACCCACGTATACGTTTGTATACATGACTATTTTCTCTACAACTAATGTATCCTTTTTCATATGCGACTATTGACATTGAAACCTGCGTATGCAAGTGACTGTTGTAACTAAAACTCGTGTGATTTTCCTGTAGATGTCAAAAAACAATGTTTCTCGAAATCTGGGTAGTTTGGGTGGTTAAGCACCTGAATCCTTTGGTTGTAACTGATCGTATCCTCACCCCTAACTCTTCAAAACATTATATAAGAGAGGAAGAAGGTCCATGATAGGAGACTTGAACCTTTTCATTGTTATGCTGGAGGAATTGGGACTCTCTTTCCCCCCACCTTTTCCCTAGTGATAATCTCCTTATGTAGCAAAGATTGGAGGCTAAGTTTCATAGAGAAAAGAAGCAGGAGAATGCGATCAAGGTTTCGTGAGGTGCCCAAATTGAACATAAGGTATATTTGTACTTCCTTTCATGATTAATAAAGATGTGATGTCCTTCTTCTTCTTCCCAAATCATTGTTCAATGTATTATTGAATCTATGTTTATGATCAGATGTTTATGTTAATCAGAATAGTTTCTCATATTGTTTTGATTATAGTTACTTTATATGTGGTCATATTGGTTTGTAGAAGGTAGGGTTTGTTTTGTAGGTCTCTTGGTGCAATAGGTTCAAGAAGAGGATTGAAGGGCTGCTTGGATCAACCTTCGTTTGGATAAGGTATGAACTATTCCAAGCTCTGACTTTTCTTATATATACTTGCAGAACTATATGCATCTCCCTTTCAACCCCAATATGTTGATGGCCTCTTAAACCCTAGCCATAGGAAACTTTCCTCTAAAACAGAACTGGTGGCTCCACTGGGGAGAGCCTTGTCTATTTGGGGTTTCTCTTTATTTCTTCCAATATTTTGTAAGGTTTTAGGTCCTTCTTACAAGTTAGGAACACCTATTACGTCTGTTAGAACACCTTTCCTGCCTTCCTAGGTCAGTTTTGACCCTTTTTGTGCTTTTTTTCAACCATACGTGAGCTGCAGGATAAACATTCACTTGTCTGTGTTGTATATGCAGATTTCACTACTTGCAACCTCCATGTCATCCATGACCTGCCTTAAAGAAACTCGCTGATGCACCTGAAATTGTGTTTTTTCATCATTTTTAGGGTTTTTGGGTGATTTGAGGGTTGTTTGTAGGGTCTTCAAGGGTCCTCTACATGTGCATGAATCCTGAGAGGTTGTTTTATCTATGTTAGGTGCTCTTTGTCTATATTGTAAGTATCTTTCAAGTCTTTAAACTTGTTTTTTCTACCTTCCCCCCCACCTCCTTCTTTGGCTTGACCTTGTTGGACAAGGTACTGAGAAGCCTCTGTTTGAAGGTTTAGATTGATTCTTGGGACTTCTTGACCTCTGTTTGTAGGTTTAGATTGATTCTTGGGACTTCTTGGGAATTCTTGACCTTTGATTGGGACTTCCTGAATGCTCCTGATGCTTCTTAAGTAAGTTCCTTATATCAAGGGCATCAAAACATTTCTTCCCCTTCACCTATAGCTTCTTCTCCTCCTCCTTCTACCTCACGCGGTGAAAGTACTGATACTCGTAACCGGTATTCTAAAAGGCATAAAAGGAGGAATAGGAAGAATACACATAAGCAAGGGGGTGCTCATTCAACCTCTGCAAGGTAGGTTGAACCTCACCACCCAGCCTCTACAGTTCATGCTGAGGGCACTTATCCAACCTCTGCATGTCATCCTGGATCTAAGCACTCAACCTCTACAAGTCAAGTTTATCTTCACCACCCAGCCTCTGTGGTTCATGCTGGGGGCACCAACCCGATCTCTGCAGGTCATGTCGGATCTAAGCCCTCAACCTCTGCAATTCAATTTGATCTTCACCACCTAGCCTCTGTGGTTCATGCTGGAGGCACCCATCCAACCTTTGCAGCTCATGTTACTAAGAACTCAACCTATGAAATTCAATTTGATCTTCACCATCTAGCCTTTGCTGATCATTCTAGTTGGATCCTTCCAACCTTTCCAGTTCATGTTGGATCCAGTCACTCAGCCTCTGTAGTTCATGCTAAGGGCACCCGTTCAATCCCAGTAGTTCAAGTTGAACCTCCCCATATAACCTCTACAAGCAATGTTGGATCCATCCACCCAACCTCTGAATGACATGCTGGGGGCATACACTCAACTGCTACAAATCATGTTGATCCTGTCGATCCAACCTCTGCAGCTCATGTTGGACCTAGTCTCTCAGCCTCTGCAGGTCATGTAGGGGGCAGTCTCTCAGCCTATGTGGTTCATGCTGAGGACATACAGTTAGCCACTGCGAGTCATGTTGACGTTGTTGAAAAGACAAATCGTTCAAAACATAAGCCCAATTCTCCTTGCAAGCTTTTTGAGGGAGACCACCTTACTTATAAATGCCCTTCCATCATGGAGGTACGAAGAGTTTGGTTTCATGGTCATCGCATTTTTGAACATCCTGAAATTTTTCAACAACCAGCCTCTCTTAGTTAGGTTGGACCTAGTCACCCAGCCTCTGGTGATCATGCTAGGGGAAAACTCTAATCCTCGGTAGGTCATGCTGAGAGAAAACAGTTAGCCACTGCTAGTCATGTTGACACCGTTGAGAAAACGGGTCGTTTGAAGTGCAAACTTAAGTTCCCTTGTAAGCTATGTGAGGGAGATCATCTTACTCACCAGTTCCCTGCTATCGCAGAAGTGGGAAGAGTGCGGTCCGAGACTCATGGATTTACTTCTCCTGAACAACATATAGTTTCTCAACAACCTACTCAACCTTTGGTTGATCTAGTGGTTGAACCTTCCCATTATTTGGTTCACCCCACTCTTCTTTTGGAGAGTGATCCTTATGTGATTGAACCAATGTCATATTTGGTCAATCCCACTCTCCCTTCGGAGAGTGACTTTCATGAAGTGGTTGAATCAATTCCATTTTCGATCAATCCCCCTCTTCTTTTAGAGCGTGAAGTGTCTTCTAGTCACATTTTCTTCACTTCCATTTGAGAACTTGCTAAACAAGGGGAAATTTAAATCACTTCGAATGAACCCCCACCAAGCTCTCAGATTGCTTCCTTTGATTGGGATAGCCTAGTTGAGTCATGCCTTCCTTCTGATGCACCTTTCCAGATAAAGGTCAAAGTTGAAAAATACACGATTGCTCATTGTATTGTTGGTGAAGGATCCTCAGTTAGTATCTTGTCTACTCGTACTTGGAGAGGCATGGGATCTCCCAGCCTTGTGTCGATAGCTAATTAGTTACTAGCGTTTGATACAAGAAATAGTATAATCTTCGGAATTGATTCTCAAACACCTATTACTTTGGGTGGGAATACCATATTAGTTGACTTCATGGTGATATAATACCCCTTGGACTTCAATATTCTCCTCGGACGTGATTATGTCTATGCCATGCAAGCTGTGGTGTCAACATTCTTTCATGTGATGTACTTTAATCATGGCAAAGAAATTGTCACTGTTGATCAGTTGGATTTTCTTGATCTGTCTCCTGACCCAACTAGAGACTCGATCTTTCGTTTATTGATTCCCAATGTTTCTATAGTCACTACCCCTCCATGGGTGAGCTATGTGGCCTCATGTCCTTTGCGTTTAATTTGTATTGAGAAGCATCCTCTGTTTTCATGCTTAACTTCTTGGGACTCAGACCTAGTAGTTGACCAAGTGATTCATCCTATAAATACTGTGGAGCCCACTCTCCACTCTGTTAATCCATTTGAAAGTTTAGACATGTGTCCTATATTGGATGATCTCCTTCCTTTGGACGAAGTATTCCTAGAGTATTGGATAGAGTCTGACCTTCTTTTGGTTGTTGGTTCAATTGTGACTAAGGCTAACCCTGATTTTCCTAGTAAGTCTGATCTTCCCCTGGATCGATATTTTTATGTTAGTCTTGTTGAGTCTTTTGAATCTCCCATCAAACAGCAAGTCAGTGATCCTGATGAGTTTGATTTTTCTTATAGATTTGTCAACTACTGTGATACTGAGTTTGTTCCTGTAGACTCTATATCCCTTGTTGGTTTTTGCTTTTCTTATGAGGTTAATATTATTGATCATAAACCCTCAGGATTTGGCACTATATAATATTCTTCGGTTGATTATGCCATGACTAGAAATTTTGTAGAAGATAGAAAAATTGCATGTGTTTCTGCCAAAGTGACTTGCATTGGATATTTTCTTCTAAATGTGATTCTAATGTTGTTGTTTCTTGGAGACAATATTTTTAGTTGGATTCACAATTGTTTACTGGCCTTTCCTTGTTGTTCAAGTTGCAACTGCAGTTTCATGTACCCTTTTCATGCTTATGCACCTGATTACCAGTTTCCATGCTCTTAGCTCGTTGTATAATCCCTCATCTCTGTTCTCATCATCGCTCAACCCTTGTATAATTTTTCCTTTACAACTTGATGCCTTTTACATTGAGGAGAGTTCCCTGAGTGTCTTTATCTTTCTCATGTTCCTTGCATTATGCATAGGTTTTTTCCTCACACTTGGAACTAGTTTCCCTTTCCTCTGACACTCGTCTCCTCGCATTTAGAGCATTCTTTCTCCTCTCCTTTGAGCTCGTTAAAAACAGTAAGGAGGCCGTGAGTTGACTTTTTTGGACTCGTTAAAACTTTACGAGAAAGATATGGATTTTATTTAGGCCCAGGTCTGACTCCTTAAAATAGACTTGATTGTCGAGTAAACTTGTTCGTTCAGACTTGTTAATAATAAGTGAATGAGCATCCACATTGGTGGTAGTTTTTCGGACCATGTAGAATAGTTACGAAAAAGGAGCACAATCTTTTCTTCATAATTGAGAAGAGTATTCTAAGGAACAAGTTTATCACTTTTCTGGACCTGAGGGACTAAAATTACAGAAAAGTAACATCCGGTATGAGCTTATGTTTCTCTTTTTCGTGCTCTGGACCAAAACATGAAAAATATTCTCAGTGTGCTTTTTGCCTTTTTCATGCTCGCTAAAAACCCAAAGAACAAAGCATTGATTTTACTATTGTAAGCCCCATTTATCATAATCAAATGGATATTTTTGAGTGATCTTGCCTTCATTCACACTTGTTAAACTCGGGCTACATGCCGCTTCTGAAGGTGCGTCGGTNCCATTTTTTGGACCTTGCCGACTAACTACGAAAAAGGCATACCTTAGTTCACCTGGGCGAAGAGAGTTCTCCTCTGTATTTTTTTACACTTTTTCATACTTAGGAGACTAAATTTACAAAAAAGAACCCCCCTAAATTCTTCCTTGGAGTTTTCAAAGTCTCAAAACTATGAAAACACCATCTAGCATTCACTAATTCGGGCTCATAAAATCCATGAATTAGGTTATATCAAGCATTCTTTTCTCTCTTCTTCAAGCTTGCCAAAAATGAAGAAGGTCCCGAGTTTGCTTTCTTGGACTCGTTAAACCTTTACAAGAAAGAGGGAAGGGAATTTCATTCACAAGTATTTTACATCATGGCATCAAGTCTTGTCTCCTCGATCAAAGCACAAATTTTTAGTCTGTCAACAATTGGGTCTCAGATTTTGACCTTATCTCGATTCATAGTTTCTTACTCCTCCAGTTGGTTTCTTTTCCAATTATACGGGGAATCTGTCAATGTCTCCTACATTGCAGATTTGTGTCGTTGGTCTCTTTATGTCAAAATATTCCTAAGTCACTTTTGTGGCATGCTCACTGTTCAAGGATAAACCTTTGTCGGCCATTCTACATTTTCCTTGACCTTTTTGTGTCGGCCATTCCCTGGTATCAGTTCATCACATCATGTCTTCGACGATCCTTGTCATGAAATTCTGTACCAATTCCAGATCCAATTAGTCTATGAATTACCTCGTGTTGGATGATGAAGGATACCTTAATGTTTTCCTTCCAACGGATATCTTCCTATCGACTACAACACCTCTTGCGCTCGGACTGAGATTTATAGTTTATGACAGTACCTTGGGGATAACAGTCATCGGTGGCAATTTCCCTTGCTATTGGGTAGTGGGAATACCTTACTATCTCCTACTCGATGGATTCTTCAAGTGTTCAAATTCAAGTACTTGTATTCACACTTGTTAGAATGTACTAGTTACCTCGGGGACCATTTTCACTAATGGTGGTTTCCCTCTCATTTGTTAATGGTTCTCATCACCGACTGGTAATCAAACGGTTTCCTCCATGCTCGACTTCAAATCCTTTATTCACATGGTTAGGATTTGTACCTTTTGGGTGGTTTGGATTGAATACCTTGGGTCGACAATAGCATATTCATTTTTTGCTATTGCCTGAGTTGCACAAGACCTTGTCACACTTCATATGACATTTTCCCAAGACATTGAACCACCTTGTATTTTTGTGGCTATGATCGATTGTTGTGCATGGATCCACCTTATTCATTTGTGGCTATGAATCCTTTAGATTTGATATGGCAAATTTTTACATATTGAGCGACCATGATAGTTACATCAGTTATACATAAGTTGGATCCACCTGTATTCTTATGGTGATCATTTGTATATGGGCTTGTATGTCCCATATATACATTTTTTCTGACATTTATCTCTCTTTTAGGTACCTTTGTTCGAGCCTTTCGATCTTGGATTCTCTGCTCTCTCCATACTCAGTTGTTTCCTTTATAATACATTTCGGCTATCGTTTTCCCCTCTAAATTCATACATTAGGGGGCATTTGTTATAGCTCAGTATGACAAATCATTGCCTGTGATCACTTTCCTGTGATTTCGTTGCATGTCGACACTTCATGAAAGTCATTGAAAAAACACCTATATTGGAGGACCCATATATGGCGTTCTGTAACTTCATTTTACCTCTTCTCTGCACCAATGGAAAGGTATGTGAGTCAGATAAAACCTTTTGGTATAAACACTAAAGTCTAAAAATGTCAAGAGGTACCCTAAATTTTTTTTTTTTTAATGTATATGCGAGTTTCCTTAAGGAAACCCGTGTGTTGTACGTGACTTGTTCTATATGATACCCGCGTATAACTTTGTATACACAACTATTGTCACTACAACTCATGTATCCTTTTGCATACACGACTATTGACATTGACACCCACATATGTACGAGACTGTTGTCACTGGAGCTCATGTGTTTTTGCTGTAGATGTCAAAAAAAGATGTTTCTCAAAGTATTTTGTCATTTGGGTGGTTAAGCAACTGACTCCTTTGGTTGTAACTAATCCTATCCTCACCCCTAACTCTTCAGAACACTATATAAGAGAGGGAGAAAGTCCACGAGAGGACACTTGAACCTTTGCATTGTTATGATGGAGGAATTGGGACTCTCTTTCCTCCCACCTTTTCCCTAGTTATCATCTCCTAGTGTAACATATCTTGGAGGCCGATTTCCTTGGAAAAGGGAAGCAGCAGAACCATATCAAGGTTTCGTGAGATGCCCAACTTGAAGAGAAGGTATATTGGTACTTCCTTTCATGATTAATAAATATGCGATGTCCTTCTTCTTCCCAAATCATTGTTCAATGTATGATTGAATCTTTGTTTATGATAAGATGTTTATGTTAATCAGAATAGTTTCTCATATTGTTTTGATTATCAGTACTTTATATGTGGTCATATTGGTTTGAGGAAGGTAGGGTTTGTTTTGCAGGTGTCTTGGAGAAAGAGAAGCAAGAAGATGATTGAAGGGCTACTTGGATCAAACTTCTTTTGGCTAAGGTATGAACCATTCCAACCTTTGACTTTGCTTATATATACTTGCAGTACTATATGCGTCTCTCTTTCAACCCTAGTTCGTTGATGGCCTCTTAAACCCTAGCCATAGGAAACTTTCCTCTACAACAGAACTGGTGGCTCCAATAGGGAGATTCTTGTTTGTTTGGGGTTTCTCTTCCTTCCTTCCAGTATTTTATAAGGTTTCAGGTCCTTCTTACAAGTTATGAACACCTATTGAGTCTGTTAGAACACCTTTCGCTCCTTCCCAGGTCAGTTTTGACCTTTTTTGTGCTTTTTGTCACCCATACGCGAGATGCAAGCTAAAACGTCATGTGTCTATGTTGTATACATGGCTTGCACTACTTGCAACCTGTGTGTCATCTGTGACCTACCTTAAAGAAACTTGTGGATGCACCTGAAATTATATTTTTTTCATCATTTTTAGGGTTTTTTGGGTGATTTGAGGGTTGTCTGTAGGGTCTTCAAGGGTCCTCTGCATGTGCATGACTCCTAATAGGTTGTTTCATATCTGTTAAGTGCTCTTTGTCTTTCTTGTAAGTATCTTTCAAGTCTTTGAACTTGTTTTTGTTTCCTTCCCCCCACCCTCCGTCTTTGGCTTGGCCTTGTTGGACAAGGTACCGAGCAACCTCAGTTTGCAGGTTTAGATTGATTCTTGCGACTTCTTGATGTTTGTTTATGTCAGTATTATTGTTGGGTCTCTTCATTCCAAATTTGTTGGCTTGTTTACCTTTGCGAGCCTTCCTTATAAGAGAGGCTATATCCAACTTTAGGCCAACTTAGGGTTTGTTTGTGAGGTGTAGGGTAGTTGTTTATTTTCTTTGCTTACATTACTTGCTTGCATTAGTTGATAGGATGTTTTTTCTTTTTGCATTAAATAATAAAAAAAAACATATGTTTTCTTTATATGTATTAGGGTTTTAGTCTAAATTGCATGTCATATCATTGTTTTTGAAAAAATAAAAAGAATTTGTTCTTTAGTGGCTTTCAAGTTTCTATTTGAAAAAGAAAAGAGAAGTAGTTTGATTTTTGCATTTCATTTCTCTTTGCTTAGTCATATTGTTTCAACAATGAGTCGAAACACCATTGGTTTCACCTTCAGCACCCCCTTTGAGTAATTAACAACCCTTTAAAATAAACACTTAATATTTAAAAAATTATTAGTAACTATTTGTTTATAGGGACGACACACACTAGTCTAGGCTAGTGTTTTGGGTTAGTAATTCTTAACTTCCCAAAAATTCAAACTCAAACATAGTGGCCTATCTATTAGGAAATACAAATTCATTTGGAAAGACACTGGAAATATCCTCTCACACAGGATTCAAGCATGAGGTCGTGCGATACAGAGTTGTTGGAGATACTCCTCCACTTCTCGGTAAAGCATACACCAGAGTTGTTGCACGTTTGGGGACTTATCCAGTACCTCCTCCTGACCTCGTGTGGTGCTTGGTACTATTTGGGTTTTGGGATTTTCCACCCTGCCCATGTGCATCGGCTGGACTGAAGACTGTTCCACCATACTTTCTCCACGATTTTGGTAGCCTTAGTATCTTGTCTACTAGGATATTACATAGGTGGAATTGGAAGGTTATTTCCATTGCAACCAGGGTAGACTTGGAACGTAACCTCGGTAGAAAATATGGGAGGGAGGTTGGGTGGTTCCAGCGCTTGCGCCAAGAGGGATCTTCACGAGATGCCATGTAACTACTCTCCTTCCTCCAATGGTTAGTTCTAGGCCCCCATCATCGTAGAATTTCCTATGGAAAGAATCTTTTTTTTCCTAGCTTGATACTTAGGCGTTTTTCTAGTGGTGTGTTCTTTATACTTTTGTTTTCTTGTTGAAATTAGAATTTGTCTCCTTGTTTGAAACTATGGCTAACACCCCTTTGAACACCAACCAAGAGATCCCCATGCTGGGAACTCCTTGTACTATTCCTCTCACAGGAAATGTTGGTGTTCCTTTGATGGCCACCTTGAATCTACTTGGATACACCCTAGGGCTTCCGGTGTGGTTTTTTTCCACTCCAACTATCTTGAATTCTCCTTATGCTTCTAAAGTAAGCTCCTTATATCAAGGGCATTAAAACACTGCTTCCCCTTCACCTGTATCTACTTCTCCTCCTCCTTCTACCTCATGCGGTGAAAGTACTAATACTAGTAACCAGCAGTATAAAAGGAGTAAAAGAAGGATGAATAGGAAGAATACACATAAGCAATGGGGCGCTCATTCAACCTCTGCAAGTCATGTTGAACTTGACCACCTAGCCTCTGCAATACATGCTAGGGCACTTATCCAACCTCTGCATGTCATGTTGGATATAAGCACTCAACCTCTACAATTCAAGTTGATATTCACCACCCAGCCTCTGTCATTCATGTTGGGGGAACCCATCCAACCTCTGCAGGTCATGTTGGATCTAAGCACTCAACCTCTGTAAGTCAAGTTGATATTCACCACCCAGCCTCTATGGTTCATGATAGGGGCACCCATCCAACCTCTGGAGGTCATGTTAAATATAAGTACTCAACCTCTGCAAGTCAAGTTGATCATCACCATCCAGCCTCTCCTGATCATGCTGGTTATATCCTTCCAACATTTCCAAGTCATGTTGGATCCAGTCCCTCAGCCTCTACAATTCATGCTGAGAGAACATGTTCAACCTCTGTAGGTAAAGTTGAACCTCCCCATCCAACCTTTGCAGGTCATGTTGGATCCATCCAACCTACCTCTGAATTTCATGCTGGGAGCATACCCACAACTACTACAAAGCATGCTGATCCTTTCGATCGAACCTCTGTAGGCCATGTTGGACCCAGTCTCTTAGCCTTTGCAGGTCATACTGGGGGCAGTATACTAGACTCTGTGGTTCATGCTGAGGACACGAACTCAACCAATTGCAGTCATGTTAACGTTGTTGAAAATAATAACCATTCAAAATACAAGCCCAGTCTCCTTACAAGATATGTGAGGGAGAACACCGTACATATAAATTCCCTTCCATCACGGAGGTACGAAGAGTTTGGTTTCATGGTCATCCCATTTTTGAACATCCTGAATTTTTTCAACAACCATCCTATCTTAGTCAGGTTGGACCCAGTCACCCAGCCTCTGGTGGTCATGCTGGGGGTAAACTCTCAGCCTTTGTAGTTCATGTTGAGAGCAAACAATCAGCCACTTCTAGTCATGTTAACACCGTTGAGAAAACTGGTCGTTTGAAGTGCAAACTTAAGTTCCCTTGTAAGATATGCGAGGGAGATCATCTTACTCACTAGTACCCTACTATCATAGAGGTGCAAAGAGTGTGGTCCGAGACTCAAGGATTTCCTTATCCTAAACAACTTATAGTTTCTCAACAACCTACTCAACCTTTGGTTTATCTAGTCGTCAAAAGTTCCCAGTCTTTGGTTCACCCCACTCTTCTTTCAGAGAGTGATCCTGATGTGATTGAACCAATGTCATCTTTGTTCAATACGACTCTCCCTTCGGAGAGTGACTTTCACGAAGTGGTTGAATCGATTCCATTATCAATCAATCCCACTCTTATTTCGGAGAGTGAAGTGTCTACTAGTCAAATTTCCTTCACGGGCCAGTTCAGAACTTGCTAAACAAGGGGGAATTGAACTCACTTCGGATGAACACCCACCAAGCTCTCAAATTGCTTCCTTTGATTGGGATATCCTAGTTGAGCCACACCTTCCTTTTGATGCACCTTTCTAGATAAAGATCAAAGTTGAACAATACACAATTGCTAGGTGTATTGTTGATGAAGGAGCCTCAATTAGTATCTTGTTTTCTCATGCTTGGAGAGGCATGGGATCTCCCAGCCTTGTGTCGACAGATAGTTAGTTACTACCATTTGATAGAAGAACTAGTATAGCCTTTCGAATTATTTCCCAAACACCTGTTACTTTGGGTGGGAAGACCATCTTAGTTGACTTCATGGTGATAGAAGACCCCTTAGACTTCAATATGCTCCTTAGACTTGATTATTTCTATGCCATCCAAGCTATGGTGTCAACATTCTTTCGCGTGATGTACTTTAATCATGGAGAAGAAATTGTCACTATCGATCAGTTGGATTTTCTTGATCCATCTCCTAACCCAACTAGAGACCAGGTCTTTCCTTTATTGATTCCCAGTGTTTCTATAGACACTACCGCGCAATGGGTGAGCTATGTGGCCTCATGTCCTCTACGTTCAATTTCTACTAAGAAGAAGCATATTTTTTCATGCTTACCTTCTCGGGACTTGGTCCTAAAAATTGACCAAGTGATTCATCCTATACAAACTGTGGAGCCCACTCTCCACTCTGTCAATCCATTTGAAAGTTTAGACATGTGTCCTAGAGTCTTCCTAGATATTATTTGGGGTTTTTAGACTCTCAAAACTATTAAAACACCGTTGAGAATTCACTAATTCGGGCTTGTAAAATCCACGAACCAATGATTTATCAAGCATTCTTTTGTTTCTTCTTTGAGCTTGAAAAAAATGAAGGAGTTCATTCACATCTATTTTAAATCATGGAAGCAATTCTTATCTCCTTGATCAAAGCACCAATTTTGAGTCTATCAACAATTAGGTCTCAGTCTCTCAGATTTTGACCTTATCTCGATTCATATTTTCTTACTCCTCCAGTTGGTTTCTTTTACAATATATGGGGAATCTGTCAATGTCTCCTACATTGCATATTTGTGTCGTTGGTCTCTTTATGTCAAAATATTCCTAAGTCACTTTTGTGCCATGCTCACTGTTCAAGGATAAACCTTTATGGACCATTCTACATTTGCCTTGACCTTTTGTGTCAGCCATTCCTTGGTATCAGTTCATTACATCATGTCTTTGGCGGTCCTTGTTGTGAAATTTTGTACCAATTAGTCTATGACTCACCTCGTGTTGGATGATGAAGGATGCCTTAATTCCTTCCTTCCAATGGATCTCTTCCTATCAACTACAACACCTATTTATCTAAGAATGAGATTTAGAGTTTATGACAGTACCTTGGGGATTGCAGTCATCAGTGGCAATTTCCCTCGCTATTGGGTAGTGGGAATACCTCACTGTCTCCTACTCGACAGATTCTTCGAGTGTTCAACTTCAAGTCCTTGTATTCATACTTGTTAGAATGTACTAGGTATCTTGGGGACCATTTTCACTAATGGTGGTTTCCCTCATGTTTGTTAACGGTTCTCATAATTGACTGATAATCAAATGGTTTCCTCCATGTTCGACTTCAACTCCTTTCTTCGCGAGGTTCATACCTTTTGGGTAGTTTGGATTGAAGACCTTAGGTTGACAATAGCATCGCCAATTTTTTTTATTTCTCGAGTTGCGCAAGACCTTGTCACACTTGTTATGAAATTTTTTTGAGACATAGATCCATCTTGTATTTTTGTGGCTATGATCGATTGTTGAGAATGGATCCACCTTGTTCATTTGTGGCTATGACTCCTTTAGATTTGATATGGCGCTTTTTCGCATATTGAGCGACCATGATAGTTACATCAGTTATACACAAGTTGGATCTGCCTGTATTCTTATGGAGATCATTTTTATATGGACTTGTATGTCCTAGAGATCAGTTTTGTCTGACATTTATCTCTCTTTCAGGTACCTTTGTTCGAGCCTTTCGATCTTCGATTCTCTGTTGTCTCCATACTCAGCTGTTTCCTTTATAATGTATTTCAGTTATCATTTCCCCCTCTAACCTCATACATTAGGGGGCATCTATTATAGCTCAAAATGACACATCTCTGCCTGTGATCACTTTCCCATGATTTTTTTGCATGTCGACACTTCCATGACGATGCTTCATGGAAGTCACTAAAAAACACCTATGTTGGAGGACCCATATATCAAGTTTTGTAACTCCGTTTTACCTTTTCTCTACACCGATGGAAAGGTATCTGAGTCAACTAAAACCTTTTAGAATACACTAAATTCTGAAAATCAAAATAAGTACCATAAAAATGATATATTTTGATGTATATGCGAGTTGCCTTAGGGAAACCCGTGTGTTGTACGTGACTTGTTCTATATGATACCCGCATATACCTTTTTATACATGACTATTGTCACTACAACTTGTGTATCCTTTTGCATATGTGACTATTGACATTGAAACCCACGTATCTATGCTATTGTTGTCACTGAAACTCGTGTGTGTTTCCTGTACATGTTAAAAAAAGATGTTTCTTGAAATTTGGGTAGTTTAGGTGGTTAAGCAACTGACTCCTTCGGTTGTAACTAATCCTATCCTCACCCCTAACTCTTCAGAACACTATATAAGAAATGGAGAAGGTCCATGAGAGGAGACTTGAACCTTTGCATTGTTATGTTGGAGGAATTGGGACTCCCTTTCCCCCCACCTTTTCCCTAGTGATGATCTCCTTATGTAGCAGAGCTTGGAGGCTGATTTCCTTGGAGAAGAGAAGTTGCAGAACCAAATCAAGGTTTCGTGAGGTGTCCAACTCGAAGAGAAGGTATATTTGTACTTGCTTTCATGATTAATAAATATGTAATGTCCTTCTTCTTCCCAAATCATTGTTCAATGTATGATTGAATCTTTGTTTATGATCAAATATTTATGTTAATCAGAATAGTTTCTCATATTGTTTTGATTATCATTACTTTATATGTGGTCATATTGGTTTGAGGAAGGTATGGTTTGTTTTGTAGGTCTCTTGGAGCAAGAGGAGAAAGAAGAGGATTGAAGGGATGCTTGGATCAACCTTCATTTTTCTAACGTATGAACCATTCCATCCTCTAACTTTGGTTATATATACTTGCAGAACTATATGCATCTCTCTTTCAACCCCAGTACGTTGATGACCTCTTAAACCCTATCCATAGGAAAATTTCCTTTATAATAGAAATGGCGATTCCATTAGGGAGAGTCTTGTCTATTTGGGGTTTCTCTTTCTTTCTTCCAGTATTTTGTAAGGTTTCAGGTCCTTCTTAGAAGTTAGAAACACCTATTGAGTTTGTTAGAACACCTTTCCTACCTTCCTAGGTCAGTTTTGACCCTTTTTGTTCTTTTTGTCACCCATATGCGAGATGTAGGATAAAAAATCACATTTCTATGTTTTATACGCAGCTTGAACTACTTGCAACCTATGTTTTATCCATGACCTACCTTAAAGAAACCCGCAGATGCACTTGAAATTGTTTTTTTTCATCATTTTTAGGGTTTTTTGGGTGATTTGAGAGCTAATTGTAGGGTCTTCAAGGGTCCTCTACATGTGCATGAATCCAGAGAGGTTGTTTCATCTCTGTTAGGTGATCTTTTTCTATCTTATAAGTATCTTTCAAGTCTTTGAACTTGTTTTTGTTGCCTTCCCCCCCACCTCCTTCTTTGGCTTGAGCTTGTTGGACAAGGTACCGAGCAGCCTTTGTTTGTAGGTTTAGAATGATTCTTGGGACTTCTTAACCTTTGTGTATGTCATCATTATTGCTTGTTCTCTTCATTCCAAAGTTGTTGGCTTGTTTGCCTTTGCGAGTCTTCCTTATAAGAGAGGTTATATCCAACTTTAGGGCAACCTAGGCTTTGTTTGTGGGGTGTAGAGTAGTTGTCTATTTGCTTTTCTTATATTACTTGCTTGAATTAGTTGATAGGCTGTTTTTTATTTTTACATTAAAAAAGATAAAGAAAAAAACATATGTTTTCTTTATATGCATTAGGGTTTTAGCCTAAATTGCATGGAATATCATTGTTTTTAAAAAATAAAAAGAATTTGTTCTTTTGTGGATTTCAAGTTTCTATTTGCAAAAGAAAAGAGAAGTAGTTTTCTTTTTGCATTTCATTTCTCTTTACTTAGTAATCTTGTTTCAACATTGACTCGAAACACCATTGGTTTCACCTCCTCCACCCCCTTTTAGTAATTAACAACCCTTTAAAATAAACATTTAATATTTAAAAATTAATTAGTAATTGTTTGTTTATAGGGACGACACACACTAGTCTAGGCTAGTGTTTTGGGTTATGAATATCTTAGCTTCCCAAAACTTCAAACTCAAACATAGTGGCCTATCTATTAGGAAATCCAAATTCATTGGGAAAGACAGTGGAAAGCTCCTCTCACACAGGAGTCAAGCACGAGGTCATGCGATATGGATTTGTTGGAGATACCCCTTCACTTCTCAGTAAATCATACACTAGAGCTGCTGCACGTTTGGAGACTCATCCAGTACCTCCTCTCGGCATCGTGTGGTTCCTGGTACTATTTTGGTTTCGGGATTTTCTACCATGCCCATGTGCATCAACTAGACTGATGACTGTTCTACCAGAATTTCTTCATGATTTTAGTAGCCTTAGTATCTTGTCTGCTAGGATATTACATGGGTGGCATTGGAAGTTTATTTCCCGTGCACCTAGGGTATACTTGGAAGATAACCTTGGTAGACAATCTGGTAGGGCGGTTGGGTGATTCCAGTGCTTTCACTAAGAGGCCTCTTCACGAGACACTGAGTAACTACTCTCCTTCCTTCACTAGTTAGTTATGGGCCCTCATCATCCCAAAATTTCCTTTGGAAGGAATATTTGTTTTCCTGGCTCGATACTTAGGAATTTTTCTAGTGGTGTGTTATTTGTACTGTTGGTTTCCTATCGACCTCGGACTTTGTCTCCTTGTTTGAAACTATGGCTAAAACCCCTTTGAACACCAACCAAGAGATCCCCATGATGGGAAATGCTTGTATTATTCCTCTCACAGGGAATATTGGTATTCCTTTGATGGCCACCTTAAATCTACCTGGATTCACCCTAGGGCTACCAGTGTGGTTCTTTTCCACTCCAACTGTCCTGAATGCTCCTGATGCTTCTCAAGTAAGATCCTTATATTAAGGGAATCAATACACTGCTTTCCCTTCACCTATAGCTACTTCTCCTCCTCCTTCTACCTCATGCGGTGAAAGTAGTGATACTAGTAACCGATAGTCTAAAAGGAGTAAAAGAAGGAGGAATAGGAAGAAGACACATAAGCAATGGGGCACTCATTCAAACTCTGCAGGTCAAGTTGAACCTCACCACCTAGCCTCTGCAGTTCATGCTGGGGGCACTTATCCAACCTCTACATGTCATGTTGGATCTAAGCACTCAACCTATGCAAGTCAAGTTGATCTTCACCACCCAGCCTCTGTGGTTCATGTTGGGGGAACCCATCCAACCTCTACAAGTCATGTTGGATCTAAGTACTCAACCTCTGCAAGTCAATTTGATATTCACCTCCCAAACTCTATGGTTTATGTTGGGGGCACCAATCCAACCTCTATAGGTAATGTATGATCTAAGCACTCAACCTCTGCAAGTAAAGTTGATCTTGACCATCTAGCCTCTGCTGATCATGCTAGTTGGATCCTTCCAACCTTTCTAGGTCATGTTGGATCCAGTCACTCAACCTCTGCAGTTTGTGTTGAGGGCACCCGTTCAACCTCTATAGGTCAAGTTGAACCTCCCCATCCAACCTCTGTAAGACGTGTTGGATCCTTCCACCCAACCTCTGAATATCATGCTCAGGGCATACACTCAATTGCTGCAAAGCATGTTGATCCTGCCAATCCAACCTTTGTAGGTCATGTTGGACCCAATCTCTTAGCCTTTGCAGGTCATGTTGGGGGTAGTCTCTCATCCTATGTGGTCCATGCCAAGGAAACATAGTCAGCCACTGCGAGTCATGTTGACGTTGTTGAAAATACTAACTGTTCAAAACAAAATCCCAAGTCTCCTTGCAATATTTGTGAGGGAGACCACCTTATTTATAACTTCCCTTCCATCACGTAGGTACGAAGAGTTTGGTTTCATGGTCATTCTATTTTTGAACATCCTGAATTTTTTCAACAACCAGCCTCTCTTAGTCTGGTTGGACCCAGTCACCTAGCCTCTGGTGGTCATGATGGGTGAAAACTCTCAACCTCTGTAGGTCATGCTGAGAGGAAACAGTCAGCCACTTCTAGTCATGTTGACACTGTTGAGAAAACTGGTCGTTTGAAGTGTGAAATTAAGTTCCCTTGTAAGCTATGTAAGGGAGATCATCTTACTCACCAGTTCCCTCCTATCGCAGAGGTGCGAAGTGTGTGGTCTGAGACTCACGGATTTCCTTCTCCTAAAAAACCTATAGTTTCTCAACAAGCTACTCAACCTTTGGTTTATCTAGTGTTCGAACCTTCCCAGTCTTTGGTTCACCCCACTCTTCTTTCGAAGAGTGATCCTTATGTGATTAAACCAATGTCATATTTGGTCAATCCCACTCTCCCTTCGGAAAGTGACTTTCATGAAGCGGTTGAATAAATTCCATTGTCGATCAATCCCACTCTTATTTCGGAGAGTGAAGTGTCTGCTAGTCACATTTTATTCACTGCCAGTTCAGAACTTGCTGAACAATGGGGCATTGAACTCACTTCGAATGAACCCCCACCAAGCTCTCGGATTGCTTCCTTTTATTGGGATAGCCTAGTTGAGCCACCCCTTCCTTCTAATGCACCTTTCTGGATAAAGGTCAAAGTTGAACAATACATGATTGCTCGTTGTATCATTCATGAAGGATCCTCAGTTAGTTTCTTGTCTACTTGTGCTTGGAGAGGTATGGGATATCCCAGCCTTGTGTCAACATCTAGTCAGTTACTGGTGTTTGATAGAAGAACTAGTATAGCCTTGGGAATTATTGCTCAAACACCTATTACTTTGGGTGGTAAGACTGTCTTAGTTGACTTCATGGTGATAAAATACCCCTTGGAATTCAATATGCTCCTCATACGTGATTATGTCTATGCCATTCAAGATGTGGTGTCAACATTCTTTCATGTGATGTACTTTAATCATGGTGAAGAAATTGTCACTATCGATCAGTTGGATTTTCTCAATCCATCTCCTGACCCAACTAGATACCAGGTCTTTCCTTAATTGGTTCCCAACGTTTCTATAGACACTACCCTGCCACAGGTGAGCTATGTGGCCTCATGTCCTTTGAGTTCAATTGCTAATGAGAAGCAACCTCTGTTTTCATGCTTACCTTCTTGGGACTCAGTCCTAGGAGTTGACCAAGTGATTCATCCTATACAAGCTATGGATCCCACTCTCCACTCTGTCAATCCATTTGAAATTTCAAACATGTGTCCTATCTCGGATGATCTCCTTCCTTCGGATGAAGTCTTCCTAGAGTCTTTGATACAGTCTAACCTTCTTTTGGTTGTTGGTTTAGTTGTGACTAAGTCTAACCCTTATTTTCTTAGAAAGCCCAATATTCCCATGGATCAATATTTTTATGTTGGTATTGTTGAGTCTTTTGAATCTCCCATCAAAAAACAAGTTAGTGATCTTGATGAGTTTGATTTTTCTTATAGATTTGTCGACTCTTGTGATACTGAGTTTGTTCCTGCAGACTCTATATCCCTTGTTGGTTTTTTGTTTTCTTCTGAGGTTAATATTATTGATCATAAACCCTCTAGCTTTGGCACTATAGAATCTTCTTCGATTGATTCTTCCTTGACTACAACTTTTGTAGAAGATAGCAAAATTTCATGTGTTTCTGCCAAAGTGAACTGTATCGGATCTTTTCTTCTGAATGTGATTCTGATGTTGTTGTTTCTTGGAGATGGGATTTTTAGTTGGATTCACAATTGTTTACTGGCCTCACCTTGTTGTTTAAGTTGTAACTACATTTTCATGTACCCTTCTCGCGCTTATGAGCTTGTTGTCGACTTCCACACTCTTAGCTCATTGTATAAGCCCTCATCTCTATTCTCATCGTCGCTCAACGTTGTATCATTTTCCTTTACAACTTGACACCTTTTACCTTGAGGAGACATTCCCCGAGTGTCTTTATCTTGCTCATGTTCCTTGCATTATGCATAGGTTTGTTCCTCGCGCTTGGAACTAGTTTCGCTTGCCTCTAACACTCGTCTCCTCGCATTTAGAGCATTATTTCGCCTCTCCTTTGAGCTTGTTAAAAACAGTAAGGAGGTCATAAGTTGAATTTTCCGGACTCGTTAAAACTTCACATGAAATATATGGAGTTTCTTTAGGCCTAGGTCTGACTCCTCAAAATAGAATTGACTGCCGAGTAAACTTGTTTGTTCAGACTCGTTAAGAATAAGTGAACGACCATCCAAATTGGTGGTAGTTTATCACTTTTTCGTACCATATGGAATAGTTACAAAAAAGGAGCACTATCTTTTCTTCAGAATTGAGAAGAGTATTCTCGGGCATAGGTTTATCACTTTTCCGGACTTAAGGGACTAAACTTACGGAAAAGGAACACCTGGTATGAGCTTAGTTTTCTCTTTTTCTTGCTCTGGACCAAAACATGAAAAATATTATGAGCGTACTTTATGCCTTTGTCATGGTCACTAAAAACCGAAAGAACAAAGCATCAATTTTACTGTTGTGAGCCCCATTTCTCGTAATCAAATGGATCTTTCCGAGTGATATTGCCTTCCTTCACACTTATTAAACTCAGGCTAGATGTCGCTTCTGAAGGTGTGTCGGTATGGTGACAGTTTATTGTTTTTTGGGACCTTTCCGATTAACTACAAAAATGAATACCTTAGTTCACCTGGGTTAACAGAGTTCCCCTCTGTATTTTTTTACACTTTTTCGGACTTGGGAGACTAACTTTACGAAAAATCACCCCCCTAGAGTCTTATTTGGAGTTTTCAGATTCTCAAAACTATGAAAACTCCATCAAGCATTCCCTAATTTGGGCTCGTAAAATCCACGAATCAGTTCTTTATCAAGCATTCTTTTATCTCTTCTTCGAGCTTTCCAAAAATGAAGAAGGTCCCGAGTTTTCTTTTCATGGAATCGTTAAACCTTTACAAGAAAGAGGGAAGGGAAGTTCATTCACATGTATTTTACATCATGGTAGCAAGTCTTGTCTCCTTGATCAAAGCACCAATTTTGAGTCTATAAACAGTTGGGTCTCATATTTTGACCTTATCCCAATTCAGAGTTTCTTACTCCTTTAGTTGGTTTCTTTTCCAATTATATGGGGATTTTGTTAATGTCTCCTACATTGCAGATTTGTGTCGTTGGTCTCTTTATGTCAAAATATGCCTAATTCACTTTTGTGTCATGCTAACTATACAAGGATAAACCTTTGTCGGCCATTCTGTAGTCTCCTTGACCTTTTGTGTTTGCCATTCCCTGGTATCAGTTCATTACATCATGTCTTCGATGGTCCTTGTCGTGAAATTATGTACTAATTCTAGATCCAATTAGTCACTGACTTACCTCATGTTGGATGATGAAGTATTCCTTAACTCCTTCCTTCCAATGGATCTCTTCTTATCGATTACAACACCTCTTTCTATGGGAATGAGATTTAGAGTTTATGATAGTACTTTGGGGATTGCAGTCATCATTGGAAATTTCCCTCGCTCTTGGGTAGATGGAATACCTTACTCTCTCTTACTTGATGGATTCTTCAAGTGTTCGACTTCAAGTCCTTGTATTCACACTTGTTAGAATGTACTAGGTACCTTAAGGACTATTTTCACTAATGATGGTTTCCCTCGCGTTTGTTAGTGGTTCTCATCACTGACCGATAATTAAACGGTTTCCTCCATGTTTGACTTCAACTCCTTTATTTGCATGGTTAGGATTCGTACCTTTTGGGAGGTTTGGATTGAAGACATTGGGCTGACAATAGCATCGCCATTTTTTGCTATTGCCCAAGTTGCGCAAGACCTTGACACACTTCATATGAAATTTTGATGCGACATAGATCCACCTTGTATTTTTGTGGCTATGATCGATTATTAAGCAGGGATCCACCTTGTTCATTTGTGGCTATGAATCTTTTAGATTTGGTATGGTGCCTTTTTGCATATTAAGTGACCATGATAGTTACATTAGTTATACACAAGTTGGATCCATCTGTATTCTTATGGCAATCATTTGTATATGGAATTGTATGTCCCAGAGATCCGTTTTGTTTGAAATTTATCTCTCTTTCAAGTACCTTTGTTCGAGGATTTTGATCTTAGATTCGTTGCTCTCTCCATAATAAATTGTTTCCTTTATGATGTATTTTTGGGTATCGTTTTCTCCTCTAACCTCATACATTAGGGGGCATCTGTTATAGCTAAAAATGACACATCTCTTCTTGTGATCACTGACCGATAATTAAACGGTTTCCTCCATGTTTGACTTCAACTCCTTTATTTGCATGGTTAGGATTCGTACCTTTTGGGAGGTTTGGATTGAAGACATTGGGCTAAAAATAGCATCGCCATTTTTTGCTATTGCCCAAGTTGCGCAAGACCTTGACACACTTCATATGAAATTTTGATGCGACATAGATCCACCTTGTATTTTTGTGGCTATGATCGATTATTAAGCATGGATCCACCTTGTTCATTTGTGGCTATGAATCTTTTAGATTTGGTATGGTGCCTTTTTGCATATTAAGTGACCATGATAGTTACATTAGTTATACACAAGTTGGATCCATCTGTATTCTTATGGCAATCATTTGTATATGGAATTGTATGTCCCAGAGATCCATTTTGTTTGAAATTTATCTCTCTTTCAAGTACCTTTGTTCGAGGCTTTTGATCTTAGATTCGTTGCTCTCTCCATAATAAATTGTTTCCTTTATGATGTATTTTTGGCTATCGTTTTCTCCTCTAACCTCATACATTAGGGGGCATCTGTTATAGCTAAAAATGACACATCTCTTGTTGTGATCACTTTCCCATGATTTCATTGCATGTCGACACTTCCATGACGACACTTCATGAAAGTCAATGAAAAAGAGCCTATATTGGAGGACCCATATCTAGGGTTATATAACTCCATTTTACCTCTTCTTTGCACTTATGGAAAGGTATCTAAGTCAGATAAAAATTTCTAGAAGACTCTCAAGTCTGAAAAGTCTCAAACGTACCCTAAAAATGATATTTTTTGATGTATACATGAGGTTCCTTAAGGAAGCTCGCATGTTGTACGTGAGTTGTTCTGTATGATATATGCATATACCTTTGTATATGTGACTATTGTCACTACAACTCATGTATCATTTTGCATACATGACTATTGACATTGAAACCCACATATGTATGCGATTGTTGTTAGTGAAACTCGCATGTTTTTCCTGTAGATGTCAAAAAAACATGTTTATCGAAATTTGGGTAGTTTGGGCGGTTAAGAAACTGACTCCTTCGGTTGTAACTGATCCTATCCTCACCCCTAACACTTCAGAACACTATATAAGAGAGGTAGAAGGTACATGAGAGGAGACTTGAACCTTTGCATTGTTATGCTGGAGGAATTTGGGACTCTCTTTCCCCCACCTTTTCCCTAGTGATCATCTGCTTGTGTAGCAAAGATTGGAGGCTGAGCTCCTTGGAGAAGAGAAGAAGCAAAACCGGATCAAGGTTTCATGAGGTTCCCAACTTGAAGAGAAGGTATATTTGTACTTCCTTTCATGTTTAATAAATATGTGATATCCTTCTTCTTCCCAAATCATTGTTCAATGTATGATTGAATATCTGTTTATGATCATATGTTTATGTTAATCATAATAGTTTCTCATATTGTTTTGATTATCATTACTTTATATGCGGTCATATTGGTTTGAGGAAGGTAGGGTTTGTTTTGCAGGTCTCTTGGAGCAAGAGGAGAAAGAAGAGGATTGAAGGGCTACTTGGATCAAACTTCGTTTGGTTAAGGTATGAACCATTCCAACCTATGACTTTTCTTATATATACTTGCGTAACTATATGCATATCTCTTTCAACCCAAGTACAATGATGGCCTCTTAAACCCTAGCCGTAGGAAAATTTCCTCTACAACACATGGGAAATGAGCCAATTTATAAAAATCAAGCTGATCTCAAAGGTAAAAAATATCTATCTAAGCAAGCAAGAAAAACCCTACTTAGGATAAAGAAAAAATCAAATCTTGTGATAGGAATGGTAAAGAGTTAGGATCCTCACAGGATTGTCAAACCGCCACAACTTGCGATATATTGCAAGGTCCAACAGTGAAACACGACAAGGAGGATTGGGAACGTACCCTTACCTAAACACCCAACTATCTAGACGACACGTACGTAGTAATATCTTTGAGTGATGTTCTTGGTGTATTGCGGTGATAGGACAGTTAAAGGGCTATGCTCAAATGGTATCAGGAACCCTAAAAGTGTCTCCCTATATACTCAAGGTACATGGGAGCTCCACTCCATAGTATTGATGTCTAATGCACAACCATTCAAAAGGGGCCTTCCAATATACAACTAAGTGCATGAAGCACCTTTCTATATACCTCAAGGGTACGTGAAAGGACATTCTATATACCAATGGTACATGGAAGAACCACACGATCCTCGGGATGTAGTGCAGAAAAATAACGACATCTCCTACGCTTAAAGAGGTCGTAACACGTCTCTAACTTATCAAACCTTTCTATATAATTTTAACCTAAGTCTACCGTTTGATTTTATCTTTTGTGATTAGGTGAATGCATGAGGTGAGTACATAAAATTAAAACCATGCAAAATGCTTATGCAAACCTTTTTCTTTCACTTTTCGCAAAATGCCCTACTTAAGGAAGAGATAGAGGTTCGGTTCCTACTTATTGAAAATGACTAAAAACCCAAGGAAAAAAATATAGAACTATATCTTCAAACCTATTGCAAGCACATCATGACTTCAAAACAAGAAATTCAGAAAAAGAAACGACAAGATCTCTTTTTGAAAAAAAGACTATGATGACTACTCAACACACCATATTTTTCAAAAATCTTCAAAAAATGAAACTAAGATGCACACAAATTTTTTATTTTTGTTTGAGAGTAAGAACACCTAAGAAGCAATCAGAAAGTAAACACTTGAGAGTATTCAAGACCAATCAAATCTCTACCAACTCAACCCTAAACTTGACCTAGACCTTTCTCTCAATTTTCCAAAATCAAAGAATGAAAACAACCTTAAATCAAGCCAATGAAGACTAAAAGCAAATCTACTTTCTTTCAATTTGATTAAACAAAATTGATAGATTTGGATCTACACTTCTTTTTCAAAATTATTCTTCAACCAAAATTAAAACTACAAGAGGCTCATAAGCCAATTCAACCTAGTTCTTGGAGATCTAACCTAACCAAGCCTTAATCAATTTCCAGATTTTGATTCACAAAATAAAACTAACAGAAACAAGCCAGAACAAGTTCATAAATAAAAAATACAAATGCCAAGTTTGAAAAGTTCATTGGGATTGAAACCCTACTTGGAACCGCTGCTTGAAGGTGTAGTATAGAGCATTACTAGTCTGGTAACACCTATTTCCAACAGGAATAGAGTGACAGTAATGCTCTTTGTCCACTAGATCTATGCGGTGGCACCAATTGTTTCCTCTGCAGAAAGTGCGATGGATGCTCTTGGTACATGACCCAGGTGCGGTGGTGCTTGCAATTTCCAAAACAAGACACAAGTAGAAAAAGAGAATGCCAGATTTCAATTTACTGGCATCAAATGATAAACAAAATCCAAGAAACAAAGCATACGAGGAATATCTGGACAGATCTAACCAGATATGATCAATTTCAAACCAAATCCAACTAAACAACTAGTAGATCTGATCAACAAATAAAATGGAGCTTGAAGCAAAGTCAAGGACTAAGAACTAAGAAATACCAGAAGTTCTAAACACTCTTCCCAGTATGGTCGCTAGATTTATTATTGGAAATACTCACCTTCCGCAGACAGAAGTTGTTTCCCTAGCACGAAATACTTTAAGCTAGTACAAATGAGTAACAACAATGAGAAGCACTTCCCCTAATATTGATATATTCTTGGAATGGCTTATTTCACATGTCATACAATGCAATGTACCAGTCTTGTGGAATGTTGGATCTTCACAGATTCACCTACAAGAAGCACACAAAAAAAGCATACAAGGACTTATAATGATTTATAGTATTTTTTCACTACAAGTACTTCTTTGTGACTTGATGGATAGTTAAGCTATGCATTCTTGAATGCTCCTAAAGCGTATCCACAAATTTCTTCTTTCTCTCTGTGCTCTTCTATGAGAATACCTCCCTAAGATTTATTAGAGGTGTCAGTTTCAATCACCATCTGACCAGATCCTTGCAGGAGTGAGAGTGGAGGAAGTTGTTTCACTTTATATTTTATTCTGGAAACTTCCTACTTTTACATGCATTTATTTATTTATTATTGATAATTCTATTTCATTAATAGTTTCGGCTTTTTTAAATTCCTTTCAAAATAAGAAATTTCCATTTTAGTTTCTTCCAAGATTGGGAGATATTAGGAAATTGGTTCCATTAATGTAGAGGCAAGAGGAAACTAGTTCTTTGTTGCTTTGGTTCTTTCCTTATAATATCTTTGGCCTTTGAACGGTAAGAATCTCCAAAGGTTGAACTTTCTTTCTATTTCTTTGTATTTATTGTTAAGGCATGCTATTTTTTTTTGCGCATTTTCTTTCCATTAGAGCCGGAGATTTCACATGCATGTGCTCCAAAACTTGGATCGGATTGATTTGTGGACACTAGATTGGGGTGATATTCAAAGGAAAACCCTCTTCCTCCTTCAAGCTTTGATGTGAAAAAAAGGGTTGTCTTGGAGAGACTAGTTTTCAACATTTATTAGCTAAATTAAAAAATGTATCGACCTTTGCACTTGAGGATGTGAGTCCAAATTATTTCTTTCATTTTGAAAATTTTATTTTAGTGCACTCAATTCAATGGGTATGGAAGAGTGCAACTTTTCAGCGGTCCAAAATTTCTTTGCACATGAAAATATTCCATTTTGAAGCTATTCGATTTGATGAGAGTATGTAATATGTAGGTTTTTTCTTGACTTGAAAATGTCATTTTTAATTCATTTGGAGCCAAAAAAAATTACAAGCCTCTTCCATATTACAAATTAGTCTTTTTCTTCATGCATAGTATTAGTCAAGAAATGGTAATCTTCTACTCTATGAGTTTGTTTTAAAAAGTTGTATGTTTTAATTTTCATACTTATAAAGACTAATTAAGAGCTTGCATTTTTTTTTGTTTGATGGCTGAAAAAAGAGAAGAAAAAATCATCTCTCCAAACCATGTGCATGAGAACTAAATCAAAACTACACCTCTCTTTTCAAGTTTCAAATATTCAGTTCTCAATTCAAGGCTTGAAAGTAATTTTCAGCTCTTTGTTATGCGTCAAGTTTCTAGCATGTGTATATGTCTACACACATGTTTGTCTATGTTAGATACCCAACTGATTAAGATTTTGATTATTAATAATGATAGGATAATATTAATTAGAATTGATTCTTATGTTAGGCCACAACACTCCAGTAGGTTGCAGATTTCACTTCCTTCTAAATATTGGAGGTTTTTATTATTTTATTTCCAATTTCAAATTTTGATTCTATTAATTTTTTAAAGGCAGGAATTTGTTTCTTGCATTCGTTGTTATCTTTGTGTGATTTTTGTAACATTTCCATTTCAATGTGAGAGTTCTTTCTTTTTTGTTGATCTACTTTGTTAGAAAAAGTTGTTTAAATCTTTTCGGGATGTGTTTTGTTTTCATTGAAAAACATCTACATTTAATTTTTAGTGTAATTGGTATTTTAGGTCTATAATCTTGGTTTTGTTTTTGATTCTCTTCTTTCTTCGTAAACCAAACTTGTTATTTTATGAAAAACATTTCTCATTGTTGGGTTGTTGGGTCATTGAGTATGAGGGATTCTAGTCCCAATGTTTTGGAAAGCTAGAATTTCCCATGAATCTAATAAGGTTTTCAACGAGGTTGAAACAAAAATTTGGGGTCTCTCAAATCAAATAGACATAGTGTAATGAACTTGAATAGACATAATTCCATGAACCTAAAGTCATGGTTGTTAAATTTATAACATCACGAGTCATTCTCCAACCAAATCTTGTGCGCCATGAATTATGCCTCATGTGTTGAGGTAGTGCCTTAGGGATCCTAAGTTGGACTCAAGAAACTTGGAGTACATTCTTGAGTTGATTCAAGAATGACTAAGCTTTATGTGTAAAGTTTAATCCTCACATGTTGATGTGCATTCTTTGATATTTCAAAGTGATGATGTTGTACAACCTTGTTGGACAAGGCTAAGGACTTGTGTGTCAAGTTGGATCCTCATGTGTTGAGGTGGACATCATGTTTAGAGGTAATGCTTTGCATGTTGAAGCATGAATGATGTGTGATTTGTTACTAACCATGGTCACTCAATATGGATAAGTTAGTAAGTATCCTCTATCGACTAACCTCCTATAGAGTAAATTAATTTAGCATAAGACCACTTTGAACTATAGTAATTAAATATGATCACATCATTAGACAAATATTCTTAGTGCAAACTGATTTGATAGATAAATTAATGTTGGCACATGTGGACCATGTAGATAAGATCAAAGATAAAGATAAACATGCATAGGGAATAGAGAAATTTGAATTGCACATGAGAATAACTTTAATTAATTAAAGATAACTCAACTTGATTAACTCGAATAACAAAGAATACTTAAAAAAATTGAGGAGAACTCAAATTGATCACTTTAGTGATTCATCAAGCATGATTGCAGTTAAGGAATTAACTTAGTGCTAATAAATAATATCTAGTTAACTAAAAGTTTTTTGCATGAAGACACTTTAGTTAAACTAAAATACAACACTTGAGTTAAATTAAAACACGACACTTGAGTTAGTATCTTAACTAAGCGGTCTAGCATCCAATTAGAAGGCGAGTTCATCATGAAGTCAAGTACACAAAGATATTAAGGCATGATTGATATGTAATGTGCAGTCATCATGCATGACTTTGATAAGATCACATTAAAGTGTGAATTGAAATCAATTGTGTGGGTGTGTGCATAAGTGGTGAATTGATTGTATGCAGAGCATACAACTGGACTCTTTTATCAGTTTTACTTGGTGATAGCACATGGGATGCTTGGTACTTCTCTCTTATAAAAGCACCAAGGGTGCTTGATGTAAATACACATTAAATATTTCTCTTCTCTATTTCTTAGTTATTACACCTGGGGTGTTTTCTCTCTTATCTTGCACCAATGATGCCAAATATTATAAAAGACATTCCTGGCTATCTATCATTGTGCTAATAATATTTACTGTTAGAAAACAGGACCGCAGAGAAATAACACATATACATTTAAATCATTAAACAAGATGCAAAACACATTAAAACATTACAGAGAGACACAGATATAACGTGGTTCACCCAAACGATGGGCTACGTCCACAAAGAAATTGCCAGTCCTTTTATTACAATCTAGAAAGATGAAGGGATACAACCTGCAGCAAAACCGCTGCACTTCCTCTTCACGCTCTCATAGTCTCTCCCACACAATCACAGAGATTGTTTTCAATACAAAATAATACCATACACATTCATGTTACAATGCTTTCTTTTATAGGGGAAATACCATGGGAAAATACTATGATTAACCCAATATAATGGGTCCACAAAACTGTTGGCCAACACACATCCCAAAAAAACTTTCTCGGGGGCTCTGCCCCCAAACCCCAAGGCAGGGGGAATGAGTGTACAGTACACCTGGGCTACAAAAACAACTGAATAATATCTATGTATCCGGAAGATCAGGCTCCACAACCAACAATATCCAACTTGGAGACTGATCACAGCAACTCCACTGCTACTGCACTTGCTGAACTATGCTCTGGACCTTGGACTTGGAAAAATTATTATTTTCACCTTCATGCTTGAAGGCCAATGGAAACTGAGCAGGAACTCAGTTTCTCTCTGGTTACTCCTTTTGTCAACATGTCTGCAGGATTCTAGCTAGTATGTATCTTTTCCAGTTTTAACAGTTCTTCATTTAGAACAGATTTTATGAAGTGGTACTTTAGTTGTATATGTTTAGTCCTCGAATGAAAGGCTGAGTTCTTTGCAAGATGAATGGCACTCTGGTTGTCACTGTACAACCTACTATTCTCCTACTTATTACCCAATTCTTCCATGAACCTCTGCAACCAAATCATCTCCTTACTAGCCTCTGTAGTAGCAACATACTCTGCTTCCACTGTTGAAAGTGCAACAACCTGTTGTAGTTTTGAAATCCAACTTACTACTGTTCCACCCATAGTAAACACATAACCTGTGGTGCTCCTCCTGCTGTATTTATCACCATCCATATCTGCATCAACATATCCATGTAGAACAGTGTCTGAACCTCCAAAACATAATGCATGAGAAGTGGTACCTCTCAAATACCTAAGAATCCACTGTACTTCTTTTCAATGCTATTTACTTAGATTATTCATATATCTTCTCACAAATCCCACTGCATGTGCAATATCTGGTCTTGTGCAGACCATGGCATACATCAAGCTTCCAAACGCTGATGAATAGGGAATCTTGGACATGTAATCTATCTCTTCTTGTGTCTCTAGACACATATCCTTGCTTAGTTTGAAATGGATAGCCAAAGGTGTACTGATTGGTTTTGCATTCTGCATTCTAAACCTCTGCAACACCTTTTCTATGTACTCACCTTGAGACAATGTCAATTTGTGATTTTTCCTATCTCTTGTTATTCTCATACCAAGGATTTGCTTTGCGGCACCCAAATCCTTCATCGCAAATGATTTAGCTAGTTTTCTTTTAAGCACATTTATATCTTGCATGTTAGAGCCTACAACAAGCATGTCATCCACATACAATAACAAGATAATATATCTTTCGTTATCTAGCCTCTTGAAATAAACACAGTGGTCAGAATGACATCTATCATAACCTTTTTATGTCATGAACTTATCAAATTTCAAATACCACTACCTTGGAGCTTGCTTCAGGCCATACAAGCTCTTATTCAACCTGCAAACCAAATTCTCCTTCCCTTTGACCTCATACCCTTGTGGCTGATGCATATAAATCTCTTCCTCCAAATCCCCATGGAGAAAGGTTGTTTTTAC